>JAOXJP010154470.1:0-13038 GCA_025762735.1 Platanus orientalis
ATCATAAAATTACGTATCCATCTGGGTTCAAGCCTTTGGCTCAATGGATGGTACCCTTGGTTGTGATCTTGAGGTCAAATGTTCAAAAGTTGACCAAGAGACTCATTGGTGGAAATAATGAATCCCATGGAGGGATTAATGGTGATCAAATAACATCCAATCTTAATAGATACAAATCATCGCCAGCTTGGTTCACAGAGAACCAACCTAGATTTCCTCATATCCATATGTGGGACAACATCCCACTTCATCTATCTAATTTCAATATTCCCTATGGCTTTCAGTTAAGTTCTGAAATATGAAAAGTGAAAAAGATGAAAAGAAGAGACAATGAACACAGAGCAATGAAAGGTACCCTCAATCCAAGAATAGATGGAGTGGCTTTCACATAAGCCAGCTCATGAAAAGCAATTTTTGCCTTATGAATAGCAATTTGTGCAAGAGGCTGTTCCCCACTTGGTCTCGCCCTTCCAAGGCTCACAAGACCCAGCAGAATTACCAATAAAATCAGCCCATAAATTCTCATTATACCCATTATCTGCAAGCAAATAACAAAAAGAAAAAGGTAAGAACCAAACGAATCTGATACCAAACTCAATAGGCAACTACTAAGTCCAAACTTAGTTAATAGCATATCAAATCAATATAAGCAAGAACAAGGTAACCACAGCAACATTCTCATAGTTCTTTTGGTCCTTTCCACAATGTAATCAAACCCAGATCACAATATCCAAAAATCAAGCTCCAAAAAAGTTCAAGATTGAACTTCTCTATCTACTTACGAACCAAAAAAATGGTTATTAAAGGGAAGAAAACCAGTGGACAATTAAAATATCACTTTAATAAACAAATGCTACTTACCCATAAAAAAATTCAACATGCTGAAACTATAGATCAACTCCTTCAACAGGAAACTGAAACTAATTCAATTTAGCTATAACCCAAGAACAATCTTACTCAAAGACGGTAAAAAAAAACACTTTAGCAACCTTTAAAATGCATTGATTTACTGTTCTAACTACACATAACTGAGACTTTAAAATGAAAATGTTACTGGGTTATTCAAAAAACAAAAGAATAAGAAGAAGAAAAAATGAAAATTGACCTGTGAGAATAACTGGGTCCAGTTAGAAGCCAGCAGCCGGGATGAATCAGATACCAAAAGAAATTAAAATACGATAACCTTAATTATAGACTTCTCGGTGGAATTCATTGGCAGAGCATATAACAATGGATATTTTAGAATCATTTCCATAAGATTCGAATATTATAATTATTATTTCGGACGTTATCAGATTGAGGATTTGAAGTCAACTTGTCATCGACTTTAGGGAACTTTGACAGAGAAGCCAGACATCCATCAATTGCGTACTTTACGATGCTTTAAAAGGGTACATTAGTAAATGCACATCTACTTATTGGGCTGTGTGTTTAGGAGCGATTATTGACACCTCGCCTCCAACCCCCGTCTTTCCATCCCCTTTTTACCTTCACACCCCCTCTCTCTCCCTCCTTCTCTCCAGCATCTCTCTCCCTCTCTCCCTCTTCTTTTCTTTTCTTTTTTTTTTTTTTTTTTTTTTTTTCTCGTTTCGTTCAGCCTTGCAGGACAAAGAGCCCTTTGTTCATACCTACAGGGCCCGGACACTCTATTTGGACTGGGCTAAAAAAACGAAAAGGAAGGAAGAGGAGGTCACCATCGCTACCCTACCGTCACGGCTTAAGTCGCCAAAGTTGGGTGGAGAGAGAGAAGGAGAGAGGGGAGTGGGTATGGAGAGAAAGGTTAGAAGGGTAATTTTAAACATGGGTAGTGGTTGGAATTTTGGAAAATTTTAAAAGGGGGTGGAGAGCACTTTTGGAGGTGTCAATAGTCACTCCCATGTATTTATTCTCATGGGAGCTTTTAAATACACCTCAAAAATTTCTCATCACACCCTATTTTTAAAAATTTTCAAAATTCTAACAACTAACCATTTTTTAAATTACCCTTTTAACCTAAAATAAAAAATCAGATTTCATTCCACACCCCACCCCCTCTTCTACCCGCAAACCCCCACATTCACTCTCACCCAACAAAACCGTCTCTTTCTTCAAGATAAATTCTCTCCACACTCGTTGTTTTAAAGCATAGTAATTACTCAATGGATCATCAAATAGTTGAACTGGAGTAGGAAAACCACTCCATTGTAATTTTTTATGGTTTTGAAGCAATTTTTTCATGTTCGGTTTGTTCGGACTTGCAGGGCCGAACAAACTTGTTTATTTGTTTTTTCTTTCTTTTCTTAAGAATGAGTATATTGATCATTTTGTTGTAATGTTTCAATTGCAGCATTATGTAAGTGAGTGGCCGATGCTAGGCGGAGAAATGGTTTCGTTGTTGTCATTAAGAAGTCAGTGTCTAGTGGTTCCTCAAAAAAATTAAGAATTACCCTTGTATTTTTTTAATAATGGAGATATATTATATTCAGTGACAGGCTTATATTGTATTTCTAGTGGTTCCTTAATGTATATTTTAGTTTTTTTGGTAATAAAGTTCTCCTTATTCATCAAAAAAAAAAGATTCATTGAACGATAAAATGATAAATACAGTTAACTCATAAATAATATTAATATAATAGAATATGTCAAAGTAAATAGGGTCATCTCTTGTACAAATATAGAGAAAATGTTTCATCATAAAATAAAATAAAAATACATATCCTCTCTCTTCTCTCTACGACTTGTTCCTATGATACTTGGGAAAGAATGTGAGGTGAGTGCGGTCATTGCAAGCATCGGGAGTAGTGAGGATATATGCTAGATTGATAACAATTTCCCCAAACAATTGTTGAACTTTCTAGAGCGTAGTGAGCATGTCCTTTGGACACCCATCGAGACCATGCACAAACAACAGGCTGGATAAGACCTAAGGCATGCCTAACACGTGGATCAACTGACACAGAAGGTGCGCTACTCTAGGAGGACTGGCCCACATACGTGGATCGATGCTCAAGATTTTGCTTATATAGGTGGGATACACATGCATACCACTCCATGTAATTTAAGGTACACTTCCTAGGATAAGAAACTATAGTGGATCGCTCCTCAAGGCATAACATGTGGCTACTTCACCTTTGCTAAATCCGATCAATGTATGCATAGTCAACTTGATACTGTGCAGATATGGCACCGCGGACAGCTCAATGCGGAGTTAATGGACGGCGAGGAAGGTACTAGATCCAATCAAATTATCTCAGCACACTGTCCGGATGATAAGGCTCTACCATATCAAGGCACTTTAACAAAATATAATAGAATGCAATATCGGAAAATGGATAATAGTCCCGACTGTCATCATACAGTGTCCTGCTCACTTGCAAAAATAAGTTAAAATAAACGTCAATTAAGTAATCAAATTAATAGTTAAATCTACATAACTTAAGTAAATAATTATATAACTTAAGTAAGCAAACGTAAGTTTAATGTAATACCTCATTAATGCCTAATGCATTAATAGCCTCCCGCAAGGCCTGCCTAGTCTCTTTTCAGGAAGTCCATTTATACACCCACGGCTTGTACCATTCGTAATATATGTTACGATGAGGTACAAAGTAGAGAAAATACTCATATTTTCACCCCTCAAGTAGTGTGATGTACCCTGTCATTTATGGAACACCAACCAGACTTACAATTCTCAACTGGAAATAAAAATAGGTTAGGGATGCAGTACCCCATGCATACTCTCGTGTACTACCCCCAGATCTCTCAATAGACTCAGCTACATCACAAGCACCCGTATTACGAACTTGTTGCAGAATAACATACAACCTAATAAAAATAACAAATATGCATTGGATGCACACTCAATCTAGGCCCCATCATTGAAGTCAACAATCTGGCTAAACAAATACCTCAGTCACTCCATCCGCATAGACTGACCCCGAACATTTGTAAGGTCATCCGTCGCTTGTTCGGGCAAGACTTTCATCTTGCTAACCAATAAGATGACCCCATCCCTATCTGATAGCCCCTTGACGCCTAATGAAACAGATCTACCAATGACAGGAATCCCCATGAGAGTTGAGATGTATTCCAGAGTAATGGTCATCTCCCTAAAAGACATATAGAAAGTGTTGGTCTCTAGATACCATCTTTCCACAAATGCTGACACCAATACCTTATTAACGAATCGGTAGGATGCTGAAATCAGTGGAGAGAGGCCAAATGCAGTAATCAATCCTCTCAAAATCTCGTTCGGTCAAGATCCACCAGTATCCACTCTTTTATTTATTTTTGTGTGGGATATGCATTTTAAAGGTTCCCTCTCCTGCAATAAAAACAAACAATATTAATAAAAGTAATAAATATAACATTGGAAATTACTGACATGGAATAACAGTAATAATAAAAACAACCAATACGTAATACTTGATGATTCTAGATTGCCACAACAATGTGTGTCCAGAAGCTTCCTAGCAATGAAGGGTCTTCTGGAGCTCCAAAAATGTTCGGAGACTCATCAGTCTATTCATAGTTTTCAGCATCTAAATATTGTTGTGTCTTGTCAACGTAAATCTGAGACATTGATGGTTTTGTGACCACTCTCGATGTTTGGCTAGCACGATTTCTCTTAGCCGATGCCGTCGGTGGGACGCGAGTACGACGAAAGGTGCTAGTATCCATATTTGTCATATAACATATTCATACATCAGTAGATAATACTAAATTTTTACAACAATTTGTTTTCAATTTTTTTTCCCGAAAAAAAGTTTCAGCAATATTTTTAGGTTTTTTTTTCCAAAAGCTTTTGTGCCTTCTATTCGGACCAACAGAGTCGAACAAAAGCCTTTTGCCTTCTGGTCGGACCTATAAGGCAGAACAATTGCGTTTCAAAAATTAAAAAAACATAAAAAACTAAAAAAACTTCTAAAAAAAATTGAGGGAAACTTCAAAACATACAATACATTACGATTTTGTAGCATTAAATTGTGTAAAAAAAATTATTGTAAAGATTTTGGCTAAACTTACATTTTGGTTTCTTGGCATGGTTTTGTTTTATGACACTTTCTTTGCAAATTCAGTTTTTTTATGTTGAGATCCGATCTATTGCCGCCGTCAAAATGTGTTTTCCGTTATCGCTGTCATTGCCGCTCCTACCACCGGATTTCATGCCTTGATCAATTGGAACGAATGATAGAGCGAGAATGTGTTCGGTGGGAATGTAAGGAGAGAGAGAATAATGGGGTTAAGAGGATAGGGGTGAGATGATAAGGGGGTGGGTGTAGTGAGAAAAGGAATAGAGAGGGTATTTTAGGTCGGGAGGGTGTGAAGAGAAAATTATGAGAGAACTAGGGGTGAAAAGAAATTATTGGGGTGTTATTAGAAGCTCCCTTCTCACACCCTATTTTGACCATATTTACTTAAATACCGTTTTGTCATCCATCGTGTCATGTGTTGATTGGTCCTAGAGTACATCTCTTCGTTCAATAGGAGGCGATGATTCAAATTTCAAACGAAGCAAATGTTCCGTGATAAAAATGCTTCTATAGCGTATATGGTGAATTATAAACAGACATGTGTTGTTTTAGGAGGTAAAAGGGTCCAAAAAAGTGTTCAGTTGAAAAAGTAGGTGGTCTAGGAGAGACATCAAATTCAAAAAACACATTATGTGTCAATCAATGGCACGCCTTTAGAGGTCTGCCTCAAAACAGACAATCATTCTAAACTTAAACATATAGTTAGGTTCTTTTTCTATAAAGATCATTGCATTCTTCCCTATTTTTAGAAAAATAAATATAAATGAAAAATAAAAAACCACTAACGTGCATCACTGTAGGGGTTCTTTGGTCAATATAAAACAGGTACTTCTAAAATATTACAATGATGAAGGGTATTTTAGTCATTTTGGTTGACAGTTACAGCACAATTCCTTCGGAAGCTACTAGGAAAAGGCCAATCCCATCAGATTCATATTTAAGAGGAGATGCCACAGTCACATGATTGTCTGGTAGTGTTGCTCGAAACATCTATTTTTTAAAATATATACATGTACAAATAAAAATCCACTAACGTGCACCACTGAGTTGTATTACTGTTACTGTTCAATAAGACTGGCGTCATCACGGTAGATATTTGAATCACCTCCGGTCTGAATGCAGAGATTTTGGGACACGTGATACGAGATTTAGAATCATCTCCAGTCTGAATGGACAAGTACCACACCATTACCAATAAGTGCATGACATGTGATCTGATAAAGGGTGTTTAAGTCAATACACATGGGTCAAGGAGGGCATTACTGTAAACATACAATAAATAAATACCTGTGTATTTATTAATACACCTTTTGTTAGACATTGTGTCACATCGTGAGAAGAGACTGGAGTGGTACATGTCCATTCAGACGGGAGATGATTTGAACTCGTTTTCTGCTGACCCGTAGCAGGAGTGAGTTTTTAAAGGGAAAGGATGTTCTATCCAGGATTTTGTGTCCTGGGTGCTGTCTAGGACACCATGAGACACCGTATGGAATAAAATGGGGGGATGTGACTGATTTGAAAGGCAAATTAGAGGGACGGGTTTTCTACTGATTTGTACCAGGAGTGAGTTTTTAAAGGGAAAGGATGTTCTGTCTGGGATTTTGTGTCCAGGGTGCTGTTCAGGACACCATGGGACACCATATGGAATAAAATGGGTGGGTGATGCAGTTTTGAATATGGAATAAGCATTTTATTCTATATGACAGCCCCTGGTGTCCTGGACACCATCCTGGACAGAACATCCTTCGGATCAGTTTAAATAAAAATACTTTGATTTCCTCTTTATTATTGATAATCAGCTCCCCTTAACTAACGCTAACCAGTGCTCCTCATGCAGTGGGCACATCAGTGCCAAAAAGTAAATATGCACCCCCCGAAAAAGTGTAAATCACTTTTCAATGCTGATATGTCCATCATCTAACAGTGTGCAGCGGTTAGCATTAGTTAAGGGAAGCACTCATAAACCGATCCCCATTATTGATACGCCAAGTTCTGCTTGACTAACCTACAATTTTTTTTCACTCCGTTGCCATTACATCCATGGACTCTCAATGCCATCGGCACTCACTAGCCAGCTACAAGCTGTACTCGTATAAGCACCCAACCACTTTAGTCATCTGAAGAGCTATTCCTTGTATCAAATAGTTATAGAACCTTCACAACTCTATAGGGCAACCATTGGGTTGCCTTCTTAGCCATCAAACCACCGTGGTGTATTGCATCCACCACATGCACCTACTATGTTTTTGCATGCAAGGGGTGTTCCCAAGGGAGCTGTATCATCTGCGCCACCTTATAGTGAGCCACTGACACAAAGGGGGTGGGGGGTTTGTGTCTTTGGCTCACCGTGACACACCATAAAGTGGCACAGAAGATACGAGTCCATTCCCAATCACTATTAATCGCCTGTGTGATGTTCTTGTGGCAAGCCAAACTCATGTCAAGCTCTTGGGAGATGCACGCTTGGGCATAATAAACTCAAGATAGCTTTATCGATTTTAACTGTGCTACCCTTCTTGCATACATCATATCATATTGGTGGCTACAAGCACCCTAAATCTCTGGTCTAAGTAAATATGTTCATTGCCACTTCACCAAGCTCCAAACAGTCTCTGTAGGCAGTTAAACCCTCCAAATAAACCATACACTCTCCATCAAAGTAGCCTACGGGCCGCTTTTGACCTCTACAGAGGAATGTTCATTGTTGCATAGACAAAGCCTGACAATAGAGCAAAGCAAGCCCATTACATGGCCATGCAACCCATTGAACAACCCATGCATCCTTTGTCTTAAGGCCTTGCATCCCCTGCTGAGGCTAAGGATTTTCAAGCTCAAATTTTTCTCAATATGGATGATAAAACTTTGTTCTATTACTAAAAGGGAACATTTGACCCCTCAAAAAATTATAATGGCCTCTTTTTATGGAGCTATGGTCATTTGAAATACAAACCATGTTGTTGCCATTGAAATTATTTTCCATGATTGTATCACGAAGGTGTACACATGTGTAACATTGAATCGTTGATTGCTGCACGTTGATATAATTTGCGTAAATGTATATCCTATAATGATATGGCTGTACAAATACAGCTTTTTGAGACATGTTTAGCATAAGGTTTGAAATATGGCACCGGGGAAAATATGACATGTGGAACATGTTCTGAATCAATTAACAGCATTTTTTTTTTGCTCAAAATTGATCAAATTTGGCAAGCCAAACAATAATTGTATGAACCATATAATGGTTCTCAATTGTTCAAAATCAACGTGCAAAGCAACTATGCTTTGAATAATGAAAAATCAATGAGTTATACAATTATATTCCAAACATCAATTTTTTACAAGTAATATATCTATTCTCATAATTGCCTAAAACCGCGAGTAATATGTTTCCGCTCTAAAAATGGTTAATCCCATAGACTGAATAATATACAACTCATAAAAAATAACCTTAATTTGACAAGTTGTATAAAATGTCATTTGTGGATTTACATAATTTCAATTTCAATCAAGCACAATTTTGTTTATCGAGAGTGTTTGAATTGTATACAATTTGTCATATATAAGGAGAAGATTATGCAAGATTTATTATTGGCTAAACCCATGACCAATAACATCTCACTAACATTGGTTGGTGGCTTCCTTTGATGGTCTTGAGCTTTTCTATATCCATCTTCAACCGTATCTAGGCCAACACACGGCCTATGAACCTGATACACTATTGGGCAAAAAAACACATCTCTTTCTTTACAAACAAATTATTCATTTGTGACAAGAAAGCATGAATTACAATCTAAACCAAATTGGGAAGATCATATCAATATAAAAATTTATATCTCCATATGACCAATGAGGATTCCAAGAGAGACCAACGTCCATGTCTGTAAATAAGGATAACTTGTACGTTTGAGATGACCTTTTCACCAATCTTTTGTATTCAACTATTGCAATCAACTTGCTCAAGAGTCTAAGGTTCTTGGGCTATGCAATTTCAACAATGAACATAGAAATATAATAAGATGTCTCATCGAAGTAAGTATATTTATGTTCCAGCATTGTAAATATATGGTTTCAATGTACAAAAATCATACAAAGCAATGTATTGTTTTCAAATCATTTGATTTAAATGATTTAAATTAAAAATAATAATGTCAATTCAACATTCTTGCAAATATATAAGTCATGATCAAAGATATTTATTCCCATATAAGTGGAATAATATAATTAACAAATTCAAGCCTTCATTTGATTGAAATAATATTGTTTCTCGCATGAAATAATGAATTGTTTGATATATTCAAATATGTAATTTGACATATTGAATCAAGGCAATGAAATTTAATGTGTACACATTCTTGTCTTGCAAATCAAACTTTGTTCCTGTGTGGCCTTTATACTTTGTTTCTCCTCCCCCCAAACCCAATTAAAACATAGAATGCTTCTTATATATTTATGATGAGCCACCATGCCCATCACAGGTCCCTATGGCATGTCATATCATGAGGCAATCTTTTTTTACCATTGACACACTCCCCGACTTGGTGTCATTGTTATATATGTAAACCTAGCCTATTCACCCACGTCCCTTGATGGATCATATAACCCTTTTGCTTAAATCCATCTGAATTTCATATCTCCATGATATTTCATTCATAATTCACTAAATCCATCACCTAAAGCCACCCAAAAAAAACACATCCCCATAAACTCACAAACCACCTACTTTTCAACCCATTGTAGTCTCCATAGCACTAAATGCCCATGCACACATTCCATCATACACAATAGTCCACCATGGGATTCCGTGCAACATTAAGAACTAAACATGTGTGTCTTCAAACTATTATATGAACTCAGTACAACAAGTTACCTAACTTGGATTTTTGCACATGTACATCCAAAATCAAATTTGCTCGTCTCACCTATGAGGTATGGTATATTGACCACTTTATGTATATTTACACTTTGATTTTGCAAACCAAACAATGACTCTATTCACAAGTCAATGACAAGTCAAAGGGCTTAAAGCCAGATACCTCAGAAAGGTGCAAACCACAAACCAATCATGTTTCATTGTAAAGTAACTTTATTTCAACATATTGGAGATGCTTGCTCTAGCTTCACCCACACTGATATACTCTTCATTATAATATGTGAACTTTTATATTGTTCCATTCTAGTATTAATATTGCATCATATTTCCAAGTAATATGCATTCTAAGGGCATCTAAGCTTCTCGTGTTGTCCCATAGTATTGTAGTCCTATTTACATTCGTGATTTGTTAGCATGGAAATGAACCAACATGTCGCAAAATCGATACTCGTTTTAGCATGTAGCTCATATGACCTACCATCAAATCCATAATCAAAAGCCAACTTATCAAGTTCTAAAGTCAATTTGTGACCAACACCCTTATCTTAATGTATGAAGCTACCATGCACTGAAATTTTAGTAAACAAATGCCTCACCCTTGAAGCATTTATTATATGCTCTAATATTTTTTTCCACTTTGTATGAATGTTGATCTTTCATTTGTTAAACAAATAAATGTTTGTCCCATATTTGGTGCCTAATTTGGTGTTCAAGACACCAGGGGACTTCACATGGAATAAAATGGGGAGGTGTTCGATGAAATTTCAAATTCCCACCCATTTTATTCCATATGATGTCCCTAGTGTTCTAGACACCAAATCCTATGTAGGACATTTGCTCCCTTGTATAAATCCTAGCAACAAGTTTTTTATCCAGTGTTGTAGATGCCATGCCCAAACCAATCCCACGCTTATACCTCGAATGAATTACATCACAGTAATGATGTAAACTACTAATTCGTACATATATAAGTGTTATCTGATTACCTAGCTTGAATGGTCACCCACTTGAGTACAACACATCCATTTATCAAATGAAGTTTGTGTCCACTTCCCTTATTTACACCAACTCTACTGGGGGTGAGGGGGCGGACACAATCCACCGGTACAATTTATCCACCTAAGCACTACCATTGCCCGACTCCATAATCATGATGCATCACCTCTATAGTACCTTGATATTCTTTTGTCTTTACTATGAAAAATGCATTAATTACATTATAACTTTGTCTTCATTACCATGAGAACCTTCCATTTAGCCCAACTTGTTTCCATATACGTGTCACTCTAATAGTCCAACCATCCATGTCTTCATTTTAAGTAAACACTCGTTCATTATGTTACTTCCATGTACATGTAATGTTGTAGTACGTGAGCACACATACTTTCACCATGACGCAACACCTAGTCATTATCTCGTGTCACTCATGTTAATCAACAAAGAGTAACTTCCGCCTAAGTGAACACTTCATTCATATCATTTCTTTCTACATAAGCAAATCTATGTCTATTGTTGTTAATTATACATTATGTATTGTCAATCAATTCCAAAACTTATAAGCACATGTATATTGTGGTCATGTATTTTGTCTTACTAATCTTGTAAGGTGTAATATATGTAAATCCAAGTTAAGTTACAATAAGCTTAGAAGACCACAAGCATCGAAGACAAGCTTCATTTGAAAACTTAAGAAGTCTCAGGCTCCAATTCAGAGTTTTCTCAAAAAGCCAAACCTATGCTCAAAGGTAAAAATGGTAAAGGTTGATAAGTGGGTGCATTTAGGTAAAAACTTAACCATAGATAGACATAGAATGACCTAAAAATGAGTTGCCTAAACCTTAAGAAGGTCCCATAATGATTAGACCATTGGAAGATTAAATATGGTATAAAATGAACCTAAAATAGTAAATATATATATAGAGGTCTTATGGGTATTAGGGGACACATTCCAAAGGTTGGAACAAATTTTGGAAATCTTGGAGTAGATTACGGAAGTCCATAATCATTTCAGAAAATTTCAATATCAATCTCATAAAATTCAGGATTAATCCTATAATTTTCATGATCGATCCCCAAAAGCAAACTTTTTGGTTCTGCATAGATAACACCACGGATCAATCTCAGGTGTTATAAGATTGGTCCTAAGACATGAAAACTAGAAAAAAAATGGAATCTTTCTCCAAACAGCTAGTTTTTTATCATTGAAAAATAGATGTTAGAGCCTTCCAAAATGTGGTTATTCCACTCTATAGACAAGGGTTTGAACCCCATTGGCTTATCATCTTAAATGTTTTAATTCATAGTTAAATCATAATGAAAACAATCCAATCCGATGAGCCATTAAGCATCATTATCGCCATCAAGTCATTATCATCAAGCAATCACAATCATCAGTGCTCTCAATGATAGAGAAATGAACAAATGAGTTGTAGGTTAGTAATGTATTAATTGATTTTTTAACATTTTATTCTTAGGATTATAATGTGGGATTTATGTCTTATAGTAAATTTTAGGGTCTAATATTTTGCCGCTAAATAGTATTGTTTTGCATTATTATGAGTCTGTAACTCCAAAATGAGCCATTTAGGAACATCACATAGGATGAAAAATGAAATCAATTAATAGACAATCAATCTCTCTTTTTATATGCTTGTTGTAGTTTTATATTTTACTCGCTGGAGTCCACATATTATTTTTATTTATACTTACCATCCAAAAGTAGTAATCAATTGGTTAGGTGTTTAGGATCATGTAATAGGTTAGATTGCTTGGGGATATTTGGTTTTTTAGTTGTAGAAGCTTAAATGGCAGTAGGAATTGAGCTAGCTTTATTTTAATGTGATGAGATTACGGTTTTATGCAAACAAGATGACCACGATTTGTTTAATTTATATGTGTGTGCGTGGTTAAACTGTTTTGGGGTCTCTCCACAAAAATATAAAGAAAAAAGAAGAAGAATATGAGGTTTTAGTATTTTTTGAAGATGGTGTGTATGGGATTGGGTAGACGGTCTACAATCACTAAGACTTTATTTCATTTACTTGAGTAAACGATGAAAGTAAAGCTATAAGATGCAAAGTTTTTTTTTTTGGATGTCATTAATCACCACCTATAGGCATTGTCTAGTTGTCTTGAATTAAAAAAAATGAT
>JAOXJP010154481.1:0-13038 GCA_025762735.1 Platanus orientalis
GTGTCACGGACTCAAATAGTCCCACATCGCCTGTGTACTGGGCAGGTTCTGGGTTATTAAGTGGGGGTAGGCAGCACCTAAAATGGCTAGTCATTTTGGGTTGGCAAGCGCCCTTTGTGACAGTGGTATCAGAGCGGGCTCAGGGGCATTAAAGGTGGGGACATTCATGGGTCCCATGCAGGGGTGTGTGTGGGTCCCCCTGACGAGGGCGTCAGGGTTTAAGCGGGGGAGCTTGTCACGGACTCAAATAGTCCCACGTCGACTGTATACTGGGCAGGTTCTGGGTTATTAAGTGTGGGTAGGCAGCACCTAAAATGACTAGTTATTTTGGGTTGGCAAGCGCCCTATGTGACATTAGGCTCACTTAATAAACCAGCTTAAACAAAGCTCAGGTTCGGCTCTTTGACAGACTTAGTCATTGGCAATTTTTGACAGATCATTTTCAGAGCCATATGTCAGACTTGAAAGCAAGTATGACAAAACTTCTGTCCTCCCACTATTGTTGGAATATATATAGATTTAAACCTTCTAGAAAAGTTGTTTTCCAAATAAAAAAATTTCAGTCCCATTCCCACTCCCGCACTAGCTTCAGTTGAAATTTTAAAGCGGACCAAACCCTTAGTGGGACCAGGGCTCAGACCCAGTAGGCGGCGGACAACCTAAGAATCCACCAATTTAAAATTTTTCCACGAAAGGCACCTTCTACCTTCTTCTAATAGATAAAGTAGAGATACGGAGGAAATCACAAGACCTATTATTGGTAATGAACGAACAAGTGATTTATTTTTTTGTTAAATAAACAAGTGGTCCTGCACACATAAACAAACCAAATGGTTTTCCAGGTAAGAATTTGCTTGTGACCTGCATCGACCACTGTTTTACGGCAGATGTCTGGGGGAAGAGATAAGTGCTCATTTCTATGTATGGGTTGAATAATTTTCTCTTCCAATCTTTTTCCGGAGTTTTTACCAAAATTTTCTCTTCCAATCTTTTCCCAAAAATATGAACCTCTTGAAGATAAGAGTTGTCACAATGCCTTGCACATTGGAATAACGACTCTTTCAAAGAAGCGTGTACGCTTTTCCAAGTTTTGAATGGCAGTTAACGAATGACTCTTGAATATTTATGGGAGGGGATGATGATCAATCTTTGCTCTCTCTTACATGACCACTAAAACTTGTATTACTTTTTGTAAGTGTTGGTGTTTTTTTTTATTTATAAGCTTACGCTAATAAGCTAGCAGCGTAAGGAGAACGCCCTCGTCCATGAACCTAAACCCTCCTTCAAAATTAATGCAGGCTGCTTGACCGTAATGATCTTACCCAACTTCAACTTTTTCGTTGTTTTTGATTGCTGAATGACAAAGAACAATGTTACAGAAACCTCCTTCATTTAATGACCGCCCTTTGGTGCAGTGCTAAGAACAACATAAAACATCCAAGGGCTTATCATCCATGATTATAAAAGATTAGATAATCGAAAAGGCAGGTCCCATGCTAAAAGTTTAGACTACAAATGTCAAACCTTCAAATCCCACTTATCCAAGTAAACGAAATTTAAGGGAAGTTTGAAACAAGTCCCATATATCAGGACCACCATGAGTGGTTTGGCACTCAATGGGAATGAAAGCCTTTCGCCTCCAAAACCACATAAACTACCACACATGCCATCAACACGCACTTCCAATAAGAGAACTAAGGATGCTAGAAATCTTATCCTAATGTCATGTTGGACTAGGGGTGTCAACAAGCCATCTTTGCCTAGCTCAACTCAGGCTAATCACACAAGGATCAGGCTCAAGCTTTTCATGAGCCTGAGATGTTGCACTCGGTTCAAATTCGGCTTGGATCACCGAACTCAAGGTTAATGCTTCAGGCCCTACTCTTAAAGCCCAATAGCCCATGGCCAAACCTATTTATAAAGACTAAAAATATATATCTTATACCTAGCATCAATATTCAACTCTAGACATCATGCGGCACCAGGAAGGTGACTGTGCCACGCAGGCTATAAGTGATTTCAATCAGAGCTTACTCTCTATAAGCATAATTAATAACCTTAGGTTTTCGAGGTTGGAAAGTCATACCCATGAACGATAAGCACCCATATTCACTTTAGTAACAGCAATATCTATTATCATTTTTTGCATATTCCCAAATGTACCTTGCAATTTGCACTGTTTGTTGTCCATAATACACAAACCTAACTACTATAGAAAGCATATCATGAATATCTATGAATAAAATTAAATGATATTTCTTTCTCTTGTTTGAGAGAAGCTATATGAATCTAAAATATAGTAGCCCTTTAGAGTAAAGGGAGTTGGGGAGAAGTTGTCAATCGTAGATTGCCTAAAGAAATAGGTATTCCTCCACACAAAATAATAAACTATAATAGATTCCTATAGGTAATTTGAACACAAGTTTCCACAACGAAATTTGGTGTTACAGTAACAAATACAAATACATGATCCTTAATAAGCTGAACCTTGTGCAACTCAATTTAGCTGACTTAGCTAAACGAGCTCAATTGGAGACTTAGGCTCAGCTACTGAAAAAGGTAAACAAATAGATGTTATTTGTTCATTATGTCCAAAATGAAAAGATGAGCAATAAAAAGCCATGTGGAAATGAAAAGATGAGCAATACCTCTCCCTCTCTCAAAACCATGTTAAAAAAGATAAGATAAGCAATACCTCTTGTCGTTTGGGTTCGAATCATGTTCACTATGACTTTAAAAATATCATGCCAATATCCATTAGAAGGGTTAGACGAGGGTGTTATGGTAAATACACAATAGATAAGGATCGTATTTATCTACTAATGTACCTTTTTCAGCGTGGCGTATTGGATTTGTATTGGCATGATTTCATCCAATCATAATGGAGATGATTGGAACTAATGCATAGGTTTGAATCATCTCCAATATGAATGGAGAGGGATCGATATCACTCGTGATATGATGCCTGACAAAAGATATTTAGATAAATATACATATATGTATACTATTACACTCTTCTTTGATCCATGTGTATTTACAAAATCACCCTTTATCAAACATCTTGTTGATTGGTACTAGTGTGATAACTCTCCATTTAGACAAGAGATGATTCAAATACTTTCCTATCAATCAAAGAAAAGTGATATTTGTGATAAGGAATCCAAGGAAACTTATGTCGAAATCGTGTAGATCATGTGTTTCCCAAATATACTTTGGTAATTTCATGTAGCTTCCAACGTGTGTTGGCTACCTCTCCTACTAGTTGTGCAGGTCCTGCTCTAGGAAGTGGTTGTTTGTGTGCTTGAGTAGTCCTACCAAAAATTGAGAAAAATAAAAAATAAAAAAATTGTAGCTCTCACTTGTCTTGTGTGGTTAGAGTTCAAATCATCTCCAATTCCACAAGAGAGATCATGTATCACGATGCCTAACGAAGAGTGTCCTAGTAAATACAATGGGATCGAGGGTGGATTAAAATAAATAGAGTAAATAAGTGTTCTATTACCCATTTAGTGGCACGTACTGCGTTGGTTTCTCTCCGGTTAGACTAGAGATAAGGGAGAGGGAGTGATGAATCAGGCCACGTATTTGGAAAGTCTTCACTTGTCGAGTAATCCTTCCACTCTTGATGTGGATATAAGACCTCACCACTGGAGAAATAGTAATCAACATGCATGATGAGGTAAACTACCATTTCAATGGACTGTATCACGAGGTTTTAAACTCCACAAATGCTACACCATGGTGACTTGGACCATTTACTTCTGGGACAACAATTTGGAACGAACGAGTGCAAGTGCTATCAAGACATTTTGAATGGCCATTGACAAATGATACACATGCATGGAAGTAAAGGGAAGGTGTTGCATCCAATGAAAATGATAAATACTTCGTTGCTCCCTCTTATATGCAATGCCTGTCTAGTAATTAGAAATGATCATAGCTAACATAACTACTAAAGTTGTTTTACTTCTCTTTATTCTTTTATTATTAAGCTTACGTTAGTAAATTAAAAGCGTAATCAATCAGAGAAAAAAAAATTCCTCTCTTCCCTTGTAAGAGATGGGACAAAAAGGCGAAAATACACCTTTTTGGGGATACATGTCCCATCTCCTGCACGGACAGATTCATCTGCCGGCAAGTGAGGATCCCTTGGGATTCAAGGCAACCCTAAAGTTGCTCCCTCTTATGTACTCAGTGCTTATAGTAAAGTGAAAAAGATCTCACTTAACACAAACGCTTCTTGAGGTTTTACTCACTGTATTATATAGTGTAGATCTACAACATAAGTGGAAAGAGAATACGCTGACATACACTGCAAAATAGTATCATATGTCGGGATTGAACTCATGTCTTCTCTGACATTGAGGTATTCAGCAATCTCGTTGACATATATGAACAACATACATAAGTTGATCTAAGGTATCTTTGGCACTTAAAATAGAAGCGGGTAAGGATATTCGTAGACTATCAACTTTAAGCGTCACAAAACATATATAACAATATTTCAATGGATATAACTTCTCTTTTTCAATGAACATTGTCCCCGAAATCTTCATCCAAGCATGCGTGGACTCGCTTGCACGCATGCAAGAGTAACCAATGGTGTGCAAGAGACAACAAGGCCTACATATTTGACAGGACGTCTTATCTTCTTGTTTGTCATCCTTTTATATGCTTTATGCTTTAGGCTCTTGAGTTCGAATCATCTCCTGTCTGACTACATAAACATCACGCTAGCAGGTGACACGATGCTTGACATAGAATATTTTGTTAAACGCATAGCTATATATTACTAAAACATCCTCATGTAAAAATACCCTTTCACAGACACGTGTTGCGTATGGATTGATACTTGTTTGACATCAATCCAGTCAGAGTGGAGAAGATTAGAACCTTCCCTTTGAGAATTTCACACCGGGACATGGTCGAATATATGTAGAAGCCAGGATACAAAGCAGAGACAAGGAGAATCAAATCGTGGTAGATGGGATAAGGCCACTGACTCATCAAACCATTTATAGACCCCATAGAGGACAGTACCTTCTCAAGAAAAACTTGGCTTTTAATGAAGTTTGAATCAAATATGAATTCTGGACCATCTTTTGTCTAATCTCTATCTATCTAGATGTCTTTGTTTCACAATATGTTGAGGGGGGACCTTCATTATTCATGACTTTGGGCAACTTTTTAGCTGATCTGGCCACAAGCTCTTTGAAACTTTCCCATAATCTTATGAAATACGCATGGCACACTTTAAATATCTCCTCTGTCTAGAAGGTGCATAGCTCAGATTGTCGTTGTGTATTGGTCAGTGACGAGTTAACATCAAGTGTGGCAAAAGCCGCACTGAGTCCATGCAATCTTGGCATACAGTTGACACATGGTCAGTTTTTCGTACGAAATACATTTCCTTGCCCATTCCTGCAGTACATGTTGGCAGAATGTTAATAGCCACATGGACTCAATGTGGCTTTTGCCACTCCGGCCTGATCCAGAATGGACAGTAACCAGTCCATGTCTTAGACTTCTTGTCCATTACTGAAAGTGAAAGGAAAAAAGAAGGAAATAAATTAGTTTAATTCTTTTGATCTTGATTAAAAAAGTGTTTTTGATAGTGCATCTGAATGATATTTTAGATTAGCAAAACGTATCCTTATGTCAACTTAATTCCAATCAAATAAACTTTTTGTAAGGCATTCATTTGGGATATGAATAATAAGAAGTCCTATAAAACCCGACCTTTAAACAGATGCCCATAATTTTTAAATTTTCATATCAATGTGATTATTGTCCTATTCATCATAATCAAAGTTCAAAATTTTGATTTCCCAATTAAAATTGCATTTAGGGTTGTAGAAATTCTACAGGAATACCGCCGGAATGTTTGGTAATAGTAGAAAAAGTATGGAAATAAATAAATATTGGGAAAGCATAAAAAATAAATAAATAACATTACGAGAAATATCATAAGCATGATTATACACCCAAAGCTCAAAATCTAAGAAAGACAGTAATAGAAGACTAGGATAAATGTTGTCACACTACTCAGAAAATATGACTCATGATTAAAAGCTAGCCAATTTAATTTTTCATAAAAGAATCATACAATACAAGTACAGATCGTAATGAAACACGGGCGTCATAGTCCCTCAATGTCACATAAAGTTCCAACTAGCCTAAAATTTGCATCTCTGTTATGAGCAAAACGGTTGCAGTACTATTTTTCCACATAGTACAATATTGTGTGCAGGTCATCATGTTATGATATTGGGTCACATACTCATGTTGCCGGTATTCATTCTTGTATGTGTGTGTGGTCAAGTTTTGAAATCTATCATGTGTTTCTATAATTTACATATTAAATAATAACATAATGTCATATACACATAACTAAACAATATCTATTAAACATTTTATTTGATAGATAAATGGCTACCAAACATGTCAAATTGTATATTGATAACAAAATGTCTAATGGTATCACTAATTTACCTTATATTTTATTCTACAAAATCTTTTAAATATATATCATATAGCAGAGACATATAATCGTTATCCACTATATATTTATCTCTAATTTATTATTTTTATATATTTTATCCAATCTCGTCTCTCATAGTTTTATCATTATTATTTCATATTAGTAATTTTCAGATAAAAAAACTATTTTTAAAGTCATCAATAAACCAATATATATATATATATATATATATCAATAGAAAAGTTTGAATATTGATTATGATATTCCTCCTCCAACAATTAAGCTTACTGACAGCTAACCATTGACCTGCTTTCTTATCTAAAAAAATTATGAGAAACACATGTGAAGTTTTCCAAAGTTTGCCAACATCTTAAATCATAATTATAATGTCTCTTCCAACCATTTACTAATCAATTCTAATAGAAACATTTAAATTTTTTTGAAAGAAATAAACTATATATCATTAAACAAAAAGAAGAAGAGAGCTAAGCAACACTAATATATCTGTACCAGCAACACCATTTCTTATAACTAGTGGTTTGTAATGATTTCTTCTTCTTTTAATTTTCTTTTTCGGAACATCCATCAAGTGAGTGCTGGTGATTGGTGTTAAGACGTAAGAAAGTAATAAAAGCAGGCTTCTCGTGCTCTTAACTTTTATCTACCTACCTACCATGACCAGAAAGTAGAGTAAATTAAAAAAAAGCAAGCAAGAAAAGAAAAATCTGCGTAGATATTGATTGGCGGTAGATATTGATTGGTGACAATAGAGATTAGTGGCTGACACGATCAATCTCTATCAGGATAAAATGAAGAACAGGCACTCGAGATAGAGGGGGTCTTTTCTTTCAATTTTTTCTTCGAAGACAATTAACTAGTGATGAAGGGTTGTCTTTTCTCTCTCTCTTTCTTTCCATCATTCTTTCAGTCTCGTTTACTTCCTAGCAGATTGATCAAGTGCTGGGAAACTATGTTACCCCGAGAATGGACATTTCACTGGTACCCCAGAATCAAATCAATGGACATTCCTCTGGTAGCTAAGTAAATATGATAATTCGTGTGTTTTGTTTCACGATGTTCTTTGAATCTAATCACCTACATCATGATTGCTCATGGCTTCGTCCCCCATTGCCGACTGCACTGCTACTTACTGTGACTAGTGAACAGGTACTGACTCACGTCTTGCAGTGAAGAAGTATGAGCAGGAGGGTGCAAAGGATCTCTGCAGTTGAAAAATCTGGCGGCAGTGGGGTTGGTGTTCATTGCATGCCATGTTGCCAAAAATTTATAACTTCCTCCCAAAATTCATAACCCTGTGCAACATAGTGTGTAGTGAACACAACTGCCACTTGCTGTCAGGGTTTTCCAATTGCAGAGATTCCTTTGCCACAGGAAGGGTATGAGGGTTTTAGGCTTGCTGTTATTATGTATCCTTTGAAAACCCTAGATTTTGAGTATGTATGGAAGCAAAATAGACAAAAAAAATAGTGAAAAACAACAATCACACAAAGAATACAATGATTTATGTGATTCGGCTTAAGCCCTATATTGAGAAAATGATAATAGAGAGTTTCACTATGATTGAAAAACAAGAGATTACAATGAAAATATAGTAGTACAAATCCCAAGAAGCCCAAATATAAACTTCACAAAAATATCATATTCTTAATACTAGTCATACCAGACCCAAATCAGATAAAATAATTGTGGAAAGTTGAAGAGTATTTTCTAGATGGTTTTTATTTTATTTTATTTTGAGTAATGTAGTGAGGTCATAATTGTAAATTTCAATTTTAGGGGTCTTTTTGGTCATTTTATAATATGAGCCCCACTTACACACTTAGATACCACATCACTCCACTACACTCTTTTTCTACCTCATTTCCTATTTTCCTTAAACCTAAATTCCCACTTTCTTGAAAACCTTCACCTTATTGGAACCTATCACCATTTAGTTTCTTGTTCCCTCCCTTGTCACCTCCTTCTTTTTCCCATACAACTTCCTTTTAATTCCCAAGCACATCATCAATTCCCACTTAACCAGTCACTTGTCTTCATTAGTCTTAGATAGGCAGATCCATTTTTCCATGGTTATTCATCAAGTTCTTATGCAATCCCATTTTACTTGTTTATACCCATGAAAATCCATTGGAAACTTTATGTTTAAGTGTTAATTCATGCATTATTATCTTCTTAACATCTGTATACATGCTAGGTGGTTTTCTTCAATTCTCTTTTGAAAAATCCATTAAGAAGTTCCTCCAAACCCATAAAGTGAGGTGAAAATCCAACACACCTCCAAACATCATCTCTTATGCAAGAGGTGGTTCATACAAGTGATGTATTTATTTCAAGCTAGTTATATAATTTTCATATTTTCCCTCATATGTTTATCTATTTGACTCTTTTTATTCTTCTTTTTGGTTAAGAGTCCTTAGGCTAATGTTACTTAATTTGTTTGCACTATTTGAGAAGCGGTTGTACCTGATTTTGACTTCTATATTCTTCCACTTGGTGTCAAAGCCACAAAGGTGGTGATATTTTCTAGACTCCTTTGGTGAAAAAGAAAATTGGTGTTATGAAGAAAGAATTAAGTGGAAGGTTTAATAATTTTGGTATTGAGTTTCTTACTCAATTCAATTACAAGATATGAGGTCTTATACAAAGTCTTATCTTGTTGGTGAAGACTTATGAAAAGTTGTTGGAGGACATGATGTGGAGGCTCCTCAAAATATCCAATAGAATGCCAATGCTTTAAAGAAATGATGGATGACAAATGCAAACGTGGAGTCTATCTTAAACAGTCCATTTCTCATGGGTTGTTTAAGCACATTGTTGGCAACAAATCAATTTGTGATATTTGGAATATACTTGATGGGTTGTTCAATAACAAGAACATGGGTCAATTGCAACTATTGGATAATGACTTTCCAAATTCAACTCAATGTGATCTATTTATTTCTTAATTTTTCTTAAAGATCAAGAATTTATATTTGAAGATTTCTTTTCTTAATTTAGAAGAACCTATTTTGGAGGCACGAATGAAGCAACACATTGTTCATGGCTTAAAGATCGAATATATTCTTTATGTCACTTCTATTCAAGGGTGAGTTGTTCGACCATTCTTGGTGGCATTTGGAAACCTTTTTACTGCACAAGAGTTTTTAGCTCGACAAATGGCTGGATGTTTTACTTTTTGGAGTCATGGAGATGTTTTTTTTTTTTTCAAGCAAGAATAAAAATTTCAATAAGGATTAGAAATACAAAGGTAAAACCTTAAAAAATCATGAAAACTCTAGTCAAACTTCTAGTATGTCAAGTAAAATGATAAAAAGTCTTCTAGAAAAGGGGATGAAAATCAAAGAAGTGTCAAGTGTTATTAATATGGTAAACTTGGACATACAAGAAAGAATTTTCATTTTAAACTAAAAGATGAAATTGTAACCGAGAAACAAGTTGAATTTAAAGGTGATGAGGAGTGGAAAAAATTCTTTATGGCAAGAACTACCACCATCGATGCTTTGACATCAATTAATTTTGAAAATGATTGGATTGTTAATTTGTGTTGTGGACATCATCTTACCAGCAATGATTTCACATTTTCAAACTTTCGAAACTACAAAGGCAATTATACTATTATTATGGTGAACAACTTTTTTCATCCCAGGGAGAAGGAAGGCATGCTTTGTCATCATCATTGGCGATGTAGATAATATCATCACTTAACAGTGTGTTTCAAGCAGCCAGTATGAAGAATAATCTTTTCTCGGTTGACAATGCCGGTGATTCGAGTCATTATGTTTTGTTTAAGCTTAAAAACATAAAGTTTCTTTGAAATATAATAAGCTTGTGTTATTCACATGAATAAGAGAATTAAAGATTTATTTGTTTTATCCTCTTATGTTGATAAAATGAATGCAAATGATGAAACATCAATTTGACATGCTAATACTGAGGCATCTTAGCATGAATAAATTGAAAGTTATTATGTGAAAATATATGGTAAATGAATTACCCAAATTAACTATTTTTTGCACTAGAGAAGTGTGTAGATGGTGTCTATATGGTAAGGCACGTCGCCTTCCATTTGAAAAAAATATATTTTCTAAGTGTTCTTAATAAGATGATTGTGGACATTGGGGGTTCAAAAATTTGGGTGCTAACAACGATTAAGAGGTTGAGAACTAACAATGAATTGAGTTTAACTCAAATAAATTTATCTTGTTTTTATAAATCAAATGGTATTAAAAGGGAACTCTCTTTTGCTTATATACCACAATAATAATAATAATAATAATAATAATAATAATAATAATAATGTGGCTGAAAAGAAGATAAGACATATTGTAGAGATATGTAAATATTGATTGCATGCAAATTATTTACCTAAAACCTTATGGGTGGAGGGTATGACATGTAAAACTTTTGTTATTAATCGGATGTGTCTAGTTAACATGAGATCACCCTATCAATTGATGTTTGGAGAAAAACTTAGTGTTATGTTCATGTGTTAAATGGGAAAAGAATCAAATTAGATGCTAAGACTAAAAAATGCATTTTCATTAATTGTGATAAAATGAAAGAAGATGAAAGTGTATAAATGAAATTCATGTTTTTGTTGTTTGTTGTGATATTGCTTTTGATGAAGTTTTATCATATTATGGAGTTTCCCAGATTTCGGCTTCCATCTTTCTTCACAAAAATATGGGTCAAAACCCAGACAAAACACTTTCCCAATATTTGACTCGACATTGCAAGGTTCCAGACCTACCCTTCAATAAGCCTTAGCCTCACCAAGGGATGAGGGATCCACCGCCAAGAATTGACTCAACCATCTGATTTTTGGTAATTCGTACCGAAACAAACACCAATAAACAAAGTTTTAGTTTTTCTTTTTGTTTTTTTTGGTAAAATTACTTAGTTGATTGAACCACTTTAACCTTTAATAGATTTTCACCAAAAAAAAAAAAAAAAAAAATCCAATAACTTATACCACAGCAACAACAATAAACCTTGCCCCCAACTACTTGGAACTTCCAATTGATTATCAACTTCATCGAGTTTTTACGACAATATAAATAACACCCCCAACATAGACCTTGAGATATCACACAAGCAGATATCGACGCAACTTTACCAAAAAAAAAAAAAAGAATATCGACACACCCACTCACCAATCTCTCCATAAACCTGTGTGACAAGGAGCCTCCTCCCACCCCAAACATCAAAACCTCCCACAATCCTATCGTCGGCATCCCCCCCCTCTCTCTCTCTCTCTCTCTCTCTCTCTCTCTCATAAAATAAACTATCACACATGGGAAACAATATGTTGGAGGCCCTCAACGTCAGGATCGTCGGCAACGGTGAAAAGGTCCTTGTCTTCTCCCACGGCTTCGGCACCGATCAATCAGCTTGGAACCGCATCCTTCCCTACTTCGTGCCGCACTACCGTATCATTCTCTACGACCTCGTTTGCGCCGGCAGTGTCAATCCCGACCACTTTGATTTCCGACGTTACTCCACTCTCGACGCCTACGTTTATGACTTGCTCGACATCCTCGATGCGCTTTCCATTCACAAATGCGCCTACGTCGGCCACTCCGTCTCCGCCATGATTGGCATCCTAGCCTCAATTCGCCGTCCTGCTCTCTTCACCAAACTCATCCTCATCGGAGCCTCACCCAGGTAATTTTCTTTAATATTCTAGTACGATATGGGCGCAATCACTCTTATCTAAAATTTCATGTGCCTATTAGGTTCTTAAACGATGAAGATTATCATTGCGGATTCGAGAGAGAAAATATCGAGAGTGTGTTCTCAGCGATGGAAGCAAATTATGAGGCATGGGTAAATGGATTTGCGCCGTTAGCCGTGGGAGCTGACGTGCCGGATGCTGTCAGGGAATTCAGCCGGACTTTGTTCAATATGAGGCCGGATATATCGCTGTTTGTGATGAGAACTGTTTTCAGCAGCGATTTGAGGGAAGTTTTGGGGCAAGTGAAGGCGCCTTGTTGCATAATTCAGAGTGCCCAGGATGCATCGGTGCCGGCATCGGTGGCGATGTACCTTAAGAACCATCTGGGAGGGAGGAATACGGTGGAGATATTACCGACGGAGGGGCATTTGCCACACCTGAGCGCGCCGGCTTTGCTGATTCAAGTTCTCCAGCGAGCTCTAGCACGGTGAGTCATGTCAGTGTGGCTTCGTAGACGAAGCAGATCGAATAAGGGTGGCGATGTCGACACTTGGCGAGTAAGCTGTCGACAATGGTATTTGCGGGGATTAATATCACACGAACTACAAAGCCGAGGCATGCGGAGGATAGGAATCTCACACGTGACAATCTCATGATCCCACACCTCTCTCTCTCTCGTCTTCTTTTTGTTTGTTTTTTTTTTTCCCTGGTATCATCTTTATTTTGTTCTTATGTTATATGATGTAAGATAGAAGCCAAAAGTAAGAACTAATGCTTTGTTCTTTAATATAGTTTGGTTTTTTTTTTTTTTTTTTTTTTTTTTTTTTTTTTTTTTTTTTTTTTTTTTTTTTATTTTTTTTTT
>JAOXJP010154492.1:0-13037 GCA_025762735.1 Platanus orientalis
ATTGTGCACCACAAGTCCCCACGAGCATAACTTCATAGCATTTTAAGGAGTTGTGCACCACAACCCAACACTTTCATAACTTCGTGTCGTTCATATGGGGCTATGCACCACCAGCCGCCATGTGAGTCACTTTGTGCCATTTATTAGAGTTTTGCAACACAAGCTTAAATGTGCTTATCTTTGTACCATTTGTGGGGGATGTATAAGACTAGGCATCACGTGCATAACTTCATACCATTTATAAGAGTTGTCCACCACAACCCTTATGTGCGTAACTTTGTATCACGTTTTGAAGTTGTGCAACACAAGTTAGACATGCAAATCTTTGGACCATTCGAGCATGCGCTCTAGCAAACCACACATGGAAAACATTGGATCAAATGTTGGAATTATGGTCCACAAGCCCATAGAAGGAAAACTTCATAGCTTTTTTAGGAATTGTCCACCACAAGCCAACACTTGCTTTACCTCATACCGTTTCTATGGGTTATGCACCACCGGCCCCCATATGAGTCACTTTATGCCATTTATTGGAGTTTTGCAACACATGCTCAAATATGCAACACTTTGTGCTATTGAAAGGAGTTGTGCCCACAAGCCCAAATGTGCATTACACTGTCCATTTTTGCAACACAAGTGCGTAATTTCGTACCATTTGTAGGGGATGTGCACCACAAGCTCCCAAGTGAATTACTTCAGTCCATTTTTTTAGTTGTGTACCACAATCACACACTTGCAGAATTTCATACCATTTGTAGGAATTGTGCACCATAACCCACACGTGCAAAATATTGTACCTTATTTTTAAGTTGTACAAAACAAGTCTACACATGCCTAACTATGTACCTTTTTCAAATGTTCTGCACCATAATCACACAAGTGCAAAACTTCAGGGCATTTGACCTTGCGCTCTAATAGACCACACGTGTGAAACTTCGGACCAATTTTTGCGATTGTGCACCACAAGTCCCCACGAGCATAACTTCGTAGCATTTTTAGGAGTTGTGCAGCACAACCCAACTCTTTCATAACTTCGTGTCGTTTATAGGGGGATATGCTCCCCCGGCCGCCATGTGAGTCACTTTGTGCTATTTATAGGAGTTTTGCAACACAAGCATAAATGTGCTTAACTTTGTACCATTTGTCAGGGATGTATAGGACTAGCCGCCACATGCATAACTTTATACCATTTATAATAGTTGTCCACCACAACACTTATGTGCGTAACTTTATATCACGTTTTGAAGTTGTGCAACACAAGCCTAAACGTGCAAAAGGTTGGACCATTTGAATATGCGCTCTAGCTGACCACACGTGGAAAACATCGGATCGAATGTTGGAATTATGCACTACAGTCCCATTCGAGAACTTCATCAGTTTTAAAGGAATTGTGCACCACAAGCCAACACTTGCTTTACGTCATACTCTTTTATAGTTTATGCACCATCGGCCCCCATGTGAGTCACTTTATGCCGTTTATTGGAGTTTTGCACCACAAGCCCACATGTGCATTACACTGTCCATTTTTTTTTTGTTATGCACGTCAAGTCCACATGGGCTTAATTTCGTACCATTTGTATGGGATGTGCACCACAAGCTTCCAAGTGCATTACTTTGGTCCATTAATTTTAGTTGTGTACCGTAAGCCCACACTTACATAATTTCGTACCATATGTAGGCGTTGTGCACCACAACCCACACGTGCGAAATATTGTTCCTTATTTTTAAGTTGTACAAAACAAGCCTACAGATGCCTAACTTTGTACCTTTTTTAAGTGTTCTACACCATAATCCCACAAGTGCAAAACTTCAGGGCATTTGAACTAGCGCTCTACTAGACCACACATGGGAAACTTCTAACCAAATTTTGCGATTTAGCACCACAAGTCCCCACGAGCATAATTTTGTAGCATTTTTAGGAGTTGTGCACCACAACCCAACACTTTCGTAACTTCGTGTCGTTCATACGGGGCTATGCACCACCGTCCACCATGTGAGTCAATTTGTGCCATTTATAGGAGTTTTGCAACATAAGCTATAATAAGCTTAACTTTGTACCATTTGTCGGCGATGTATAGGACAAGCCTTGTATAACCTCATACCATTTATAAGAGTTGTCCACCACAACCCTCATGTGCGTAACTTTGTATCTCGTTCTGAAGTTGTGCAACACAAGCCTAAACGTGCAAAAGTTTGGACCATTCAAAAATGCGCTCTAACAGACCACACGTGGAAAATATTGGATCGAATGTCGGAATTATGCACCACAAGCCCATACAAGGAATACTTCATAGCTTTCTTAGGAATTGTGCACCACAAGCCAACACTTGCCTTACGTCATACCGTTTATAGGTTATGCACCAACGGCCCCCATGTGAGTCACTTTATGCCATTTATTAGAGTTTTGCAACACATGCTCAAATATTCATAACTTTGTGCAATTTAAAGGAGTTATGCACCACATGCCCTCATGCGCATTACTCTGTCCATTTTTTTTGGTTATATGCACATCAAGTCCACATGTGGGTAATTTCGTATCATTTGTAGGGGATGTGCACCACAAGCTCTAAAGTGCCTTATTTCGGTCCTATTATTTTAGTTGTGTACCACAAACCCACACTTGCAAAATTTCATACCATATGTAGGTGTTGTGCACCACAACCCACACGTGCAAAATATTGTACACGATTTTTAAGTTGTACAAAACAAGCCAACCCATGCCTAACTTCCTACCACTCTTAAGTGTTCTACACTGTAACAGACCACACATGTGAAACATCGGACCAAATTTTGCTATTGTGCACCACAAGTCCCCACGGGCATAACTTCGTAGCATTTTTAGGAGTTGTGCACCACAACCCAACTCTTTCCAAACTTCGTGTCGTTCATACGGGTCTATGCCCCACCAGCCGCCATGTGAGTCACTTTGTGCCATTTATAGGAGTTTTGCAACACAAGCTCAAATATGCTTAACTTTGTACCATTTGTCGGGGATGTATTGAACTAGCCGCCACATGCATAACTTCATACCATTTATAGGAGTTGTCTACCACAACCCCCATGTGCATAACATTGTACCACATTTTGAATTTGTGCAACACAAGCCTCAACGTGCAAAAGTTTGGACCATTCAAAACTGCACTCTAGCAAGCCACAGGTGGAAAACATCGGATCGAATGTTCGAATTATGTACCCCCAGGGCCATACAAGAAAAGCATCATCACTTTTCTAGGAATTGTGCACCACAAGCCGACACTTGCTTTACGTCATACCCTTTCATGGGTTATGCACCAGTGGCCCCAATGTGAGTCACTTTATGCCGTTTATTGGTGTTTTGCAAGACACACTCAACTATGCTTAACTTTGTGCTATTTGAAGGAGTGTTGCCCCACAAGCCCACATGTGCATTACACTATCCATTTTTTTTTGTTATGCACGTCAAGTCCACATGTGCGTAATTTAGTACCATTTGTAGGGGATGTGCACCACTAGCTCCCAAGTGCATTACTTCGGTCCAATTATTTTAGTTGTGTTCCACAAGCCCACACTTGCAAAATTTTGTACCCTTTGCAGGCGTTGTGCACCACAACCCACACGTGCAAAATATTGTACCTTATATTTAAGTTGTACAAAACAAGCCTACACATGCCTAACTTTGTACCTTTTTTAAGTGTTCTGCACCATAATCCCACAAGTGCAAAACTTCGGGGCATTTGAACTTGTGCTCTAATAGACCACACGTGTGAAATTTCGGACCAAATTTTGCGATTGTGCACCACAAGTCCCCACGAGCATAACTTCATAGCATGTCTAGGTGTTGTCCACCACAACCCAACTCTTTCATAACTTCGTGTCTTTCATACGGGGCAATGCACCACCGGCCACCATGTGAGTCGCTTTGGGCCACTTATAGGAGTTTTGCAACACAAGCTTAAATGTGCTTAACTTTGTACCATTTGTCGCGAATGTATAGGACTAGCCGCCACATGTGTAACTTTATACCATTTATAAGAATTGTCCACCACAGCCCTCAAGTGCGTAACTTTGTATCACATTTTGAAGTTGTGTAACACAAGCCTAAACGTGCAAAAGCTCGGACCATTCGAACATGCTCTCTAGTAGAGTAGACGTGGAAAACATCGGATTGAATGTTGGAATTAGGCACCCCAAGGCCATATGAGAAAAGCTTCATCACCTTTTTAGGAATTCTGCAACACAAGCCAACACTTGCTTTACGTCATACCGTTTTATGGGTTATGCGCTAGCGGCCCCAATGTGAGTCACTTTATGCTGTTTATTTGAGTTTTGCATCAGACGCTCAAATATGCATAACTTTGTGCTATTTAAAGGAGCTGTGCACCATAAGCCCACATGTGCATTACACTATCCATTTCTTTTTTGTTATGCAGGTCAAGTCCACATGTGCGTAATTTCGGACCATTTGTAGGGGATGTACACCACAAGCTCCCAAGTGCATTACTTCGGTCCATTTATTTTAGTTGTGTTCCACAAGCCCACACTTGCATAATTTTGTCCCATTTGTCGGAGTTGTGCACCACAACCCACACGTGCAAAATATTGTACCTCATTTTTTAGTTGTATAAAACAAGCCTACGTATGCCCAACTTCGTACCTTTTTTAAGTGTTGTGCACCATAACCCCACAAGTCCAAAACTTCAGGGCATTTGAACTTGCATTCTAACGGACCACACATGTGAAACTTTGGACCAAATTATGCGATTGTGCACCACAAGTCCCCACGAGCATAACTTCGTAGCATTTTTAGGAGTTGTGCACCACAACCCAACTCTTTTGTAACTTCATGTCGTTCATACAAGGCTACACACCACCAGCCACCATGTGTGTCACTTTGTGCCATTTATAGGAGTTTTGCAGCACAAGCTCAAATGTGTTTAATTTTGTACCATTTGTCAGGGATGTATAAGATAAGCCGATACATGCATAACTTCATACGATTTATAAGTGTTGACCACCATAACCCGCATGTGCGTAACTTTGTATCACGTTTTGAAATTGTACAACACAAGCATAAAGGTGCAAAAGTTCGCACGTTTCAAACATGCGCTCTAGCAGACCACACATGGAAAACATTGGATCGAATGTTGGAATTATGCACCACAACCCCATACGAGGAGTACGTCATCGCTTTTTTAGGACTTGTGCACCACAAGCCAACACTTACCTTATGTCACACCCTTTTATGGGTGATGCACCTGCGGCCCCCATGTGAGTCACTTTATGCCGTTTATTGGAGTTTTGCAAACCACACTAAAATATTCATAACTTTGTGCTACTTAAAATAGTTGTGCACCACAAGCCCACATATGCATTACGCTGTCCATTTTTTTTTGTTATGCACGTTAAGTCCACATGTGCATAATTTCGTACCATTTGTAGGGGATGTGCACCATAAGCTCCCAAGTGCATTACTTCGGTCCATATATTTTAGTTGTGTACCACAAGCCTACACTTGCAAAATTTCGTACCATATGTAGGCATTATGCAACACAACCCACACATGCAAAATATTGTACCTGATTTTTAAGTTGTACAAAACAAGCCTACACATGTCTAACTTCCTACCTTTTTTAAGTGCTCTACACCATAATCCCACAAGTGCAAAACATTGGGGCATTTGAACTTGTGCTCTAATAGACCACACATGTGAAACATCGGACCAAATTTTGCTATTGTGCACCACAAGTCCCCACGAGCATAACTTCATATCATTTTTAGGAGTTGTACACCACAACCCAACTCTTTCATAACTTTGTGTCATTCATACGAATCTATGCACCCTCGGCCTCCATGTGAGTCACTTGGTGAGATTTGTAGGAGTTTTGCAACACAAGCTTAAATATGCTTAACTTTGTACCATTTGTCGAGGATGTATTGGACTAGCCGCCACATGCATAACTTCATACCATTTATAGGAGTTGTCCACCACAACCCTCATGTGCATAACTTTGTATCACATTTTGAATTTGTGCAACACAAGCCTAAACGTGCAAAAGTTTGGCCCATTCAAAAATGCGCTCTAGCAAACCACAAGTGGAAAACATCAGATCGAATGTTCGAATTATGTACCCCAGGGCCATACGAGAAAAGCTTCATCGTTTTCTTCGGACTTGTACACCACAAGCCAACACTTGCCTTACGTCATACCCTTTTATGGGTTATGCACCATCGGCCCCCAAGTGAGTAACTTTATGCCATTTATTTGAGTTTCGCAACACACACTCAAAATATTCATAACTTTCTGCTATTTAAAATAGTTGTGCAACACAATCCCACATATGCATTACACTGTCCATTTTTATTTTCTTATGCACGTCAAGTCCACATGTGCTTAATTTCGTACCATTTGTAGGGGATGTGCAGCACAAGCTCCCAAGTGCACTACTTCGGTCCATTTATTTTAGTTGTGTACCACAAGCCCACACTTGCAAAATTTCATACCATATGTAGGTGTTGTGCACCACAACCCACATGTGCAAAATATTGTACCTGATTATTAAGTTGTACAAAACAAGCCTACACATGCCTAACTTCCTACCTTTTTTAAGTGTTCTACACCATAATCCCACTAGTTCCAAACTTCGGGGCTTTTGAACTTGTGCTCTAATAGACCACACATGTGAAACATCGGACCAAATTTTGCTATCGTGCACCATAAGTCCCCACGAGCATAACTTTGTAGCATTTTTAGGAGTTATGCACCAAAACCCAACTCTTTCATAACTTTGTGTCGTTCATACGGGGCTATGCACCACCGGCCGCCATGTGAGTCACTTTGTGTCCTTTATAGGAGTTTTGCAACACAATCTCAAATATGCTTAACTTTGTACCATTTGTCGGGAATTTATTGGACTAGCTGCCACATGGATAACTTTATACCATTTATAAGAGTTGTCCACCACAACCCTCATGTGCATAACTTTGTATCACGTTTTGAATTTGTGTAACACAAGCCTAAACGTGCAAAAGTTCGGACCATTCAAACATGCACTCTAGCAGACCACAGGTGGAAAACATCGCATCGAATGTTCGAATTATGTACCCCAGGGCCATACGAGAAAAGCTTCAGCACTTTTAGGAATTGTGCACCACAAGCCAACACTTGCTTTACGTCATAGCATTTTATGGTTATGCACCAGCGGCCCTAATGTGAGTCACTTTATGCCATTTATTGGAGTTTTGCAACACACGCTTAAATATGCAAAACGATGTGCTATTTAAAGGAGTTGTGCACCACCAGCCCACATGTGCATTACACTGTCCATTTCTTCTTTGTTATGCACGTCAAGTTCACATGAGCGTAATTTCGTACCATTTGTAGGAGATGTGCACCACATGCTCCCAAGTGCATTACTTCAGTCCATTTATTTTAGTTGTGTTCCACAAGCCCACACTTGCATAATTTCGTCCCATTTGTTGGATTTGTGCACCACAACCCACACGTGCAAAATATTGTTCCTGATTTTTAAGTTGTACAAAACAAGCCTACTCATGCCTAACTTCGTACCATTTTTAAGTGTTCTACACCATAATCCCACAAGTTCAAAACTTTGGGGCATTTGAACTTGTGCTCTAATAGACCACACGCGTGAAACATTTGACCAAATTTTGCTATTGTGCACCACAAGTCCCTACGAGCATAGCTTCGTATCATTTTTAGGAGTTGTCCACCATAACCCAACTCATTCTTAACTTCGTGGCTATCATACGGGGCTATGCAACACCAGCTGCCATGTGGGTTACCTTGTGCCATTTATAGGAGTTTTGCAACACAGGCTTAAATGTGCTTAACTTTGTACCAGTTGTCGGGGATGCATAGGACTAGCCTCCACATGCAGAACTTCATACCATTTATAAGAGTTGTCCACCACAACCCCCAAGTGCGTAACTTTGTATCGCATTTTGAAGTTGTGCAACACAAGCCTAAACGTGCAAAAGCTCACTCCATTCGAACATGCTCTCTAGCAGAGCACACGTGGAAAACATCGGATTGAATGTTGGAATTATGCACCACAGGGCCATACAAGAAAAACTTCATCGCTTTGTTAGGAATTGTGCACCACAAGCCAACACTTGCTTTACGTCATACCGTTTTATGGGTTATGCACCAGTGGCCCCAAGGTGAGTCACTTTCTGCCGTTTACTAGAGTTTTGCAACACACGCTCAAATATGCATAACATTGTGCTATTTAAAGGAGTTGTGCATCACAAGCCCACATGTGCATTACACTGTCCATTTCATTTTTGTTATGCACGTCAAGTCCACATGTGCGTAATTTCGTACCATTTATAGGGGATGTACACCATAAGCTCCGAAGTGCATTACTTCGGTCCAATTATTTTAGTTGTGTTCCACAAGCCCACACTTGGAAAATTTCATACCATATGTACGTGTTGTGCACCACAACCCACACATGCAAAATATTGTTCCTAATTTTTAAGTTGTACAAAACAAGCCTACACATGCCTAACTTCCTACCTTTTCTAAGTGTTCTACACCATAATCCCACAAGTTCAAAACTTAGGGGCATTTGAACTTGTGCTTTAATAGACCACACATGTGAAACATCGGACCAAATTATGCTATTGTGCACCACAAGTCCCCACGAGCATAACTACGTAGCACTTTTAGGAGTTATGCACAAAAAACCCAACTCTTTCGTAACTTTGTGTCGTTCATATGGGGCTATGTACCACCGGCCACCATGTGAGTCACTTTGTGCCATTTATAGGAGTTTTGCAACACAAGCTCAAGTATGCTTAACTTTGTACCATTTTTCGGGGATGTATTGGACTAGCCGCCACATGCATAACTTTATACCATTTATAAGAGTTGTCCACCACAACCCTCATGTGCATAACTTTGTATCACGTTTTGAATTTGTGCAACACAAGCCTGAACGTGCAAAAGTTTGGACCATTCAAACATGCACTCTAGTAGAGCACAGGTGGAAAACATCGCATCGAATGTTTGAATTATGTACCCCAGGGCCATACGAGAAAAGCTTCATCACTTTTTAGGAATTGTGCACCATAAGCCAACACTTGCTTTACGTCATACCATTTGATGGGTTATGCACCAGCGGCCCCAATGTGAGTCACTTGATGCCATTTATTGGAGTTTTGCAACACTCACTTAAATATGCAAAACGTTGTGCTATTCAAAGGAGTTGTGCACCACCAGCCCACAAGTGCATTACACTGTCCATTTCTTTTTTGTTACGCACGTCAAGTCCAAATATGCGTAATTTTGTACCATTTGTAGGAGATTTGCACCATAAGCTCCCAAGTGCATTACTTCGGTCCATTTATTTTAGTTGTGTTACACAAGCCCACACTTGCATAATTTCGTCCCATTTGTTGGAGTTGTACACCACAACCCACACATGCAAAATATTTTACCTTATTTTTAAGTTGTACAAAACAAGCCTACACATGCCTAACTTCCTACCTTTTCTAAGTGTTCTGCAGCATAATCCCACAAGTGCAAAACTTCGGGGCATTTGAACTTGGGCTCTAATTGACCACACGTGTGAAATTTCAAACCAAATTTTGTGATTATCCACCACAAGTCCCCACGAGGATAACTTCGTAGCATTTTTAGGAGTTGTGCACCACAACCCAACTCTTTCGTAACTTCGTGTCGTTCATACGAAGCTATGCACCCCCGGCCGCCGTGTGAGTCACTTGGTGAGATTTATAGGAGTTTCGCAACACAAGCTCAACTATGCTTAACTTTGTACCATTTGTCGAGGATGTATTGGACTAGCTGCCACATGCATAACTCCACACCATTTATAGGAGTTGTCCACCACAACCCTCATGTGCATAACTTTGTATCACGTTTTGAATTTGTGCAGCACAAGCCTAAACGTGCAAAAGTTTGGACCATTCAAAAATGCGCTCTAGCAGACCACAAGTGGAAAACATCGGATCGAATGTCGAAATTATGCAGCACAAGGCCAAACGAGAACTTCATCGCTTTTTCAGGAATTGTGCACCCCAAGCCAACACTTGCTTTACATCATTCCCTTTTATGGGTTATGCACCAATGGCCCCCATGTGAGTAACTTTATGCCATTTATTGGAGTTTTGCAACACATGCTAAAATATGCATAACATCGTGCTATTTAAAAGAGTTGCGCACCCTAACCAACATGTGCATTACACTGTCCATTTTTTTTATGCACGTCAGGTCCACATGTGCGTAATTTCGTACCATTTGTAGGGGATGTGTACCACAAGCCCACACTTGCATAATTTCGTACCATTTGTAGGCATTGTGCACCACAACCCACACGTGCAAAATATTGTACCTGAGTTTTAAGCTTTACAAAATAAGCCTACACATGCCTAACTTCGTACCTTTTTTAAGTGTTCAGTACCATAATCCCACAAGTGCAAAACTTTGGGGCATTTGAACTTGCACTCTAATAGACCACACGTGTGAAACTTTGGACCAAATAATGCGATTGTGCACCACAAGTCCCCAAGAGCATAACTTTGTAGCATTTTTAGGAGTTGTGCACCACAACCAAACTCTTTCGCAACTTTGTGTCATTCTTAAGGGCTACGCACCACCGGCCGCCATGTGTGTCACTTTGTGCCATTTATAGGAGTTCTGTAGCACAAGCTCAAATGTGCTTAACTTTGTACCATTTGCCGGGGATGTATAGGACAAGCCGATACATGCATAATGTCATACGTTTTTTTAGAGTTGACCACCACAACCCTCATGTGTGTAACTTTGTATCACGTTATGAAGTTTTATAGCACAAGCCTAAAGTTTCAAAAGTTTGCAACATTCGAACATGCGCTCTAGCAGACCACACGTGAAAAACATTGGATCAAATGTTGGAATTATTCACCACAAGCCCATACAAGGAGTACTTCATTGCTTTTTTAGGACTTATGCACCACAAGCCAACACTTGCTTTACGTCATACCCTTTTATGGGTTATGCACCAGAGGCCCCCATGTGAGTCTTTTTATGCCGTTTATTGGAGTTTTGCAACACACACTCGAATATTCATAACTTTGTGCTATTTAAAGGAGTTGTGCACCACAAGCCCACATGTGCATTACACTGTCCATTTTTTTTTTATGCATGTCAAGTCAACATGTGTATAATTTCGTACCATTTGTAGAGGATGTGGACCACAAGCTCCTAAGTGCATTACTTCGGTCCATTTATTTTAGTTGTGTTCAACAAGCCCACACTTGCATAATTTCGTACCATTTGTAGGTTGCACAACCCACACGTGCAAAATATTGTACCGTATTTTTAAGTTGTACAAAACAAGCCTACACATGCCTAACTTCGTACCTTTTTTAAGTGTTCTACACCATAATCCCACCAGTGCAAAACTTTGGGGCATTTGAACTTGTGCTCTAATAGACCACACATGTCAAACATCAGACCAAATTTTGCTATTGTGCACCACAAGTCCCCACGAGCATAACTTCGTAGCATTTTTAGGAGTTGTGCACCACAACCCAACTCTTTCGTAACTTTGTGTCATTCATACGGGCTAGGCACCACCAGTCGCCATGTGAGTCACTTTGTGCCATTTATAGGATTTTTGCAACACAAGCTCAAATATGCTTAACTTTGTACCATTTGTCGGCCATGTATTGGACTAGCCGCTACATGCATAACTTCATACCATTTATACGAGTTGTCCACCACAACCCTCATGTGCATAACTTCGTATCACGTTTTGAATTTGTGCAACACAAGCCTAAACGTGCAAAAGTTCGGACCATTCAAAAATGCGCTCTAGCAGACCACAGGTGGAAAACATCAGATCGAATGTTCGAATTATGTACCCCAAGGCCATACGAGAAAAGCTTCATCACATTTTTTAGGAATTGTGCACCACAAGCCAACACTTGCTTTATGTCATACCGTTTCATGGGTTATGCACCAGTGGCCCCAATGTGAGTCACTTTTTGCCGTTTATTGGAGTTTTGCGACACACGCTCAAATATGTATAACATTGTGCTATTTAGAGGAGTTGTGCACCACAAGCCCACATGTGCATTACACTGTCCATCTCTTTTTTGTAATGCACGTCAAGTCCACATGTGCGTAATTTCGTACCATTTGTAGGGGATGTGCACCACAAGCTCCCAAGTGCATTACTTCGGTCCAATTGTATTACTTCTGTTCCACAAGCCCACACTTCCATAATTTCGTACCATTTGCAGGCGTTGTGCACCACAACCCACACGTGCAAAATATTGTACCTTATTTTTAAGTTGTACAAAACAAGCCTACAAATGCCTAACTTCGTACCTTTTTTAAGTGTTCTACACCATAAGCCCACAAGTGCAAAACTTCGGGGCATTTGAACTTGTGCTCTAATAGACCACACGTGTGAAACATTGGACCAAATTTTGCGATTGTGCACCACAAGTCCCCACGAGCATAACTTCTTAGTATTTTTAGGAGTTGTGCACCACAACCCAACTCTTTCATAACTTCGTGTCGTTCATACGGGGCTATGCACCGCCGGCCACCATGTGAGTCACTTTGTGCCATTTATAGGACTTTTGTAACATAAGCTCAAATGTGCCGAACTTTGTACCATTTGTCGGGGATGTATAGGACTAGCTGCCACATGCATAACTTCATACCATTTATAAGAGTTGTCCACCATAACCCTCATGTGCATAACTTTTTATCACGTTTTGAAGTTGTACAACACAAGCCTAAAGGTGCAAAAGTTTGGACCATTCGAACATGCGCTCCACACGTGGAATACATCAGATCGAATGTTGGAATTATGCACCACAAGCCCATACGAGGAAATCTTCATCGCCTTTTTAGGAATTGTGCACCATAAGCCAACACTTGCTTTATGTCATACCCTTTTATTGGTTATGCACAAGCGGCCCCCATGTGAGTCACTTTATGAAGTTTATTGGAGTTTTGCAACACACGCTCAAATATGCATAACTTTGTGCTATTTAAAGGAGTTGTGCACCACAAGCCC
>JAOXJP010154503.1:0-13037 GCA_025762735.1 Platanus orientalis
ATATTTTTATACCACCTCCCATTCCTTGAAATTTTACATATGAATTTGGTGCTTCTTTTACATAAGGAGCAAATGTGGAAATTTTTTGTTTTCTTTTACACGGATGTAAATTTATTATAAATAGGTGAAAAAAATCCAATCTTTTTTGTTAATCTTGGTATATATTTGTTAAATTTTAGACTAAAAATATTTCATTGCATCTTGAATTGCATTTATAATTTTTTTGTACTATTATATATAACAGAATATAAAGTATGTAAATAAAAAAATATTTAATTATCGTAGTCTTAGTTCGATCCCCCAAAGATAAATTCCCGGCTCTGCCACTGGGTACCCCCTACATCAAAGAAACCCTTAGTTGTGTGTAAGGGAGAGAGAATTATCGAACACCAATGGCATTAGAAGTAGTGATAAACAATAGGGGTTTGTAGTTGCAAGGGATTTGTGCTTCAGTGCCTTGGGTTAGGGATTAGCATAACAAAGGATTGAGACTTGAAAAAGATGTTGCAAGATGTCTGTGTTAGAATGTTACGATTCCAATGGTTTAAAGTGGCTAACTTGATGGTTAGGTTTGTAACAATTGGTATCAGAGTTGTACCACGTCCTGAGTTCAAATCATAGATGGGAAAAATCATAAAAAGGGAAACATGGACTAGAAAAATCCGTCACAAAGTGTTACAATGGATATTGGCTGAGAAGCATGGTAGAGTGTTATGATTCCAATGGCTTAAAGGGCCTAGCTTTATGTGATTCCATCAGTCCTAGATCTTTGGGGTATTGGTTAGGATCAGAACATAGAATAGAGTAGCAATTGATCCAAAATCTTTTTATCATATTAAGAGGCATAAGGTATAAAACTTAGCCGTGCGATCCTACTGCCCTTCAAATTTGTGCCAGAGATGGAGGTTCAATACACACTTGGGATGGTTTTATCATGTAAAAGGATCAAAGGACTAGGTGATAGTGAGCTCCAAAGATCGGTTCAATCTGTACATTGGAACTATTTTTTTTACTCTTTATCCTACAAAAAGTTACACAACATCAATCCTCTCTAAATCCAACTGCTCATTCCAACTTACAATTCTTAAAATAAGGTCGAGCTTTGTGTGATTGTCCTTATTTCTTAGAACATGATAATACGTGGCGAGCACCCTTAAAAGGTCTTCATTTACATGGTTACAAAACCTTGTTGGTGAAGTTTACTCTATTTGTAATGTGGGGGTCTTTAGACTTTAGAAGGAAAAGGATTATGCCATCTGTTGAATGGGTCATAGCTCAATCAATATTAGATTTTTATTTTATGGATGTCACTCCTATATGACATTCGCTTTTGCTAGAATGAATTTACTGTCTGATCTAGGAGTTGGACCAAAATTAAGTATCTAAAACAGACAAGAAAAGTTGGTAAGCCAGTGATGTTCAATCTAAGAAATAAGAATGATGAATGGGATTCTTAAGTAGGGTTGAGATTGGTTGTGCTGGGTTTGGCCTAATAAGCAACCTAGTTGAGCCCATAAAAGGCTTTTGGTTAGGGGCCGAGAATGAGGCTCCACAAGCATATAGCTTAAGTTTGGGCTTTTTGTTAGTTTTAGTGAGGGATAAATATTAATAATTAGTTTTAATTACTTCATTTATTAGAATTTATGAATTATCATTATGTTTGTAAGAATTTCAACTGCAAGACTTTAGGTCATTCACAAAATTTTAATTTGCGTGAATCCAACTTCTTTGGGATTCACCATCAACAGTGTAATAATAGGGAAAATATAATTTATAAACAGTTGTGGACCACATTTTAGTGGCGACTTATCAAGTCAGTCACAAAACACCTTAGCGGTTGCAGTGCTTCAATTAGTCGCACACCTTGTCAGTCATGGGCTAGATTTAGTTGTGGCGAATGACGTCAGTCTCGGCTTAATCGTGATCTCTGGTTTTTCAAATTAAATTGTCTTCTTTAATTTATGAGTTTAGTTAATTAATTCATCCGAGCATAGAATGTGTCGTTATCATGTTCTCTTGAAAATAGTCGAGGCCTCCTAATAATGTGCAAGGGATTACGACCAAGTTAACTCCGGGATACATTCTAGTTCGAATAGAACCATTGTCTCCCTATGAATTTGTACTTTTTGACAGAGATGAATGAAACCTCGTTGTTGTTCTTAAAGTCTAAGAGTCTCAGAGATTAGTTTTGTAGAAAATCCGGTAACATAATGGCATTGTAAAATGATTTTCTAAAATCTAATCACTCAAAAAGATCAATGTGATTTCTCTCAAAGAGAATACTAAATCGCAAGAGGATGTTACTCTGTTGAATCAGGTAACCTCCCTCTATAGAGAGTGCAAATCTAATAAGATCCTTGGTAAAAAGAACTTACGCATATACGTACTTCTCAAGAAAGAAAGTTAGGTTCAAGAACAATCTACACAAAGAAAAGAAAGAAAAAAAGAGATTAAGAAAATGAAAGATCATGAGTAATATCACGTTTCTTTCTTCTTCTTTAGAGAGAACTCTCTAAAATACACAACTGTCACTTTCTTCTTCCTCTTCTTTTCTAAGAAAAAACCTTTATATAGCCATTAATTTCACAATTTACAAAAATCTTTAAATTTTTTTTTCACAACATATTTATATATTAAGAGAATGAGTGTGGCAAACCTAGATAGAAGGAGAGGGAGTGTGACAACCCTAGCCCACTCCCACATGTTTCTCTATAAAGAAAATGTGGGAGTGGTTTGGTCACCACTTTTCTCTCTTGTAATATTTAGTTTGTATTTTTAAAATATTTCAACACTTTTCTTTCCAATGTCTCTTAGCATTGGTGGTTGCAGCATGCCCTTCTCTTTTGAGAGGGTTAGGGGGTCAAGCAGTATTTTGATTGCCTCTCCTACCAATTGTGAGAGCCTTACTTGATTATTGCGAGCACAAGTAGTCTTATTAAAAAAATGGGCTTTTCTTATCTTTAAGGCCCCATATCTGGTTGCCTTGAATTGAAAAAAGAAAAAATATATATATTATTTTTATTTCTTTTTCCATTGTTGTTTGGTTGCCATGATAACAAAAATTGGCATCCCGTTTCAAGGGAATGAGAGATTTTTCAAATAAGCTTTGTATGAAAAAGAAACAAATTCTTACAAGAAAATAGAGAGTTGCATGAGAAAATCATGAAAATCAAGACTTGCTCTCTGCAACCAGATTCCTAGAAAAAGAGATCTTCAGACCCCCTTTTCATGGCAACTAGACATGGCCTAAATAAAAAGTATAATTCTAGAACTTGAGTAGGCATTCAGGATGTAGCTGATTTGTTGTTTTAGAAAAAGCTAATTTTTGTGTAACCAATATGTGACCACCCCACAGAGTGACATATGTGTATGATGCTAAAAGTGTGCAAAAATTGTAAAAAAAAAAAATGTAGGTATCTAAAAAAGGCACCAAATTCAAAATCACATCATGTGCACGTCACTTGTTGGTCACACTCTTATCGATCACAAAAGACGTGCTCCCCAGCCCCCATCCCAGGGCACTTGGTGAGATAGGATGAGAAAAGAAGCTCATTTAAACAACAATTTTTTTTTTTTTTAGTGGAAAATTATTTATTGGCAAGCATACGGGGAACAATTGAGGTCAGAATATAAAAAGTGAAAACAAATCCATAACCCAGCTTCCCCCACCTCCCCAACTTTCTTTCCTTTTAAGCACCTTTAAAACTTTTGAATTTGTGGAATGGCTTGGGTCCCACCAAGAGTGTCGGTGTAACCGTGTAAGAAAAATGCTGATGAATCCACGTTAACCTGTGAAGATTTAGCAGCCACGAGATTGATCAGAGATCCCTTGGGGCAATTTGTGGCTGGATATTCTTCTTACCTGGACGATATGCATCTGTAGTAAATTAAAATCCATTAACGTGTAACTGTACCTAAAATGTGACATGCACATAAAAGAATTTAAATTCCAACCAAATTTAGGTGTGATTCTTTAATTTGTTGTATACATGTGCTGTAAACACTCGTTGCACTGCATAAGACCCTTAGTCGTTTGAAGCTGGCCACCGGAGTGCCACAAGGGGTTGTCTACAGTTCGAAATCCCTCAGCAGTCCGAACGAACCCCATCACAGCCACAAACATGGGAGTGATTTGACTGGGGGTTGAAATTCAAATCTCAAGGACCACAAATCTGAGGATCAGCTTGTCAAATTAAAGTTTACTGTTTCTAGTCTGCATCTTAAAGTCTATAGATCAAATCGGCTCTTAAAGGATAAAGTAATGCCTGATTGCAATAGGCCTAAAAGGGACGTCAATATTTACACCGGCCTGGTGCCACCATTCATAGGGCACCATGTGGTGTCAGGAACTGAGAGTCTATACATTTTGGTCAGTATCTATACTGACACCACACGGTGCCCCATGAATGGTGGCTCTAGGCCCAACGTAAATATTCTTGTCACAAAGGATATCAACCCGGCCTACCAGCCCAAGTACTTATAACCGAATGTATAAATAAAATGAAGCAAATGTTCTGTGATAAAAATGCCTCTGTAGTGTATATGGTGAATTATAGGCAAACATGTATTGTTTTGGGGGCAATAAACGGGTCCAAAAAGTGTTTAGTTGAAAAGTAGGTGGTCAATAAAAGACATCAAATTCAAAAACACATCATGTATCAATCAATGCATGATAAAAGAGGTCTGTCTCAAAACAGACAATACCAAGCTATATATGTATAAATATTGGAGAATGAATATTTCTGTTGACGCAAACCTTTGTAGGTGTGCCTTTGATTGACACAAGCTTGGATTATGTGAAAACGAATCTAGTGAGAATTGTGCAAACGGCACCAGAGGGGTTGACACATCAGTACCGAAAAGTGATTCACACTTTTTGGGGGCCACTTGTCACTTTTCAGCACGGATTTGTCCGCACCCTGGTGCCGTTTGCACAGTTCTCACAAGATTCATTTTCACCTAATTTTTTCCCATTGATACATGATGTGTTTTTGAATTTGGAGTCTCTTTTTTACCATCTTTCAACCTAACACTTTTTTACCCTCCAACACAACACGTGTCAGTTTATAATTCACCATAGACATTACAAAGAGTTTTTCATCACAAAACATTTGCTGGGATAAATATTTTATTAGCAAGTTAATTTTAGTTAGGGGTGGCAATGTTTGACATGGCCTACAAACCCAACACAAACTCATACAAAATTAGCAGTTAGGGTTTATTATAATCATGTTTCAGGTCAAAGCAGGTTGATCCGCTTTCATATGATTAATTAATGGGTTGTGTTCAGGGTGATCCATATAATCATATACCTTTAACTAGACACTACACAAAGTAGTCCTGCCAACAGGAACTTCCACCCTCACATGACCTGCAAACCCGACATGAAATCAGTCCCCCTGATATCATGTGTGCAAAAGAGGTGCACAAGTTGTGTGCATGGACCAGGGGGCGGATACATCAAAGCCGAAAAGTGATAAGCACACCCCCAAAAAGTACGAATCACTTTTCGGTGCTGATGCTTCAGCCCCCTGATCCATGGGCACAACTTGCACATCTCTTTTGTGTGCACGAAATCCGGGCTCGAAATTAGTTGGTTAGAGTTTACTATAATTGTGTTTTGGGTCAAAACAGGTTGACCCGCTTTGACACGATTAGTAAATGGGTTGTGCTCGAATTGACACATATAATCGTATATCTTTAATTTGACACAACATGAACCTGACTTGCCAACACGTATTGCCACCCCTAATCTTAGTACTACTCGGCCCACTTACTTCATGAGTTCAAATGGGTGAACAGATAAAAAATGCTCACCTTAACCACTGCTCCTTGTCAGGCGGCGGGCACATCAGTGCCGAAAAGTGAATATGTTACCCTGAAAAAAGTGAAAATCACTTTTCAATGCTGATGTGTCCGCCCCTAACAAGGAGCAGTGATGAGTGCTTGTTAAGGGAAGCGTTCATAAACCGAAGGCTAGACTCACCTCTATGAGCTTCAAACACTGTCGAACTAAGCACATGATGAATCAAACACCAAATTTAGCACAATCATGGTTTTGGAGCTTTTGTTAATCCCTCCTATTCCTTGGTTATGATGAGAGGTGAACAGTTTCTTCTATAGACACTGGATATGTTCCATATTATTCCGAGGCCTAAAGCCAAGTGACGATTACGTTTATTGCTATTGTCTTGAACAATTCCTTGCCAAATCATCCATGAAATCTCTCTTAACAGTCAACAACTCCCTCTTGCGACAAAACAAAACACAATGATAACTCTCTTTCACAAACACAGCCGTTGAACTTTACTTAGCAAATTCTTATTGCATGTAACAAAGGCAGCATTGGCCCATTTTGGCCATGGGTATCCAACGACAAGGCCCGTGGAGTTACTGTGACGTGGTACCTTTTACGCCATCTTTTTAAAAGATAAAAGGTTTTTTAAAAAAAAAAAAAAAATTCTTTTCAATCATTAATTTTTCAGGGAAGCAAATGTTCTATTGAGGATTTTGTATATCCTACGGTGTCCTCTCATAGCAGGCTGACACATGATGATTTTTTGAATTTCATGCCTCTTTTAAATGGTAAGCAAATATTCATTTAACACTTTCTTTTACGGTTTTAACCCTATATACAATATGCACCCCTTTTATGGATACTTCTTTTTTCATTTGAGAACTGTTTTTACAGTTTTAACCCTATCCACCCAGCTTTTGTTTGAACATACAAAATCCTGGACAGATCTTACTTTTTGTTAGAGCGTGTTCTAATAATGTCTTATTTCCAGAGGTAAAGCATGCTCTATTGTGCGTAAGATTTCTTGTGACCAGGAGAGGTGCATATGTACCTCCAAAAAAGTGAAAATCGCTTTTTTGGATGCCTCTCATAGTCACAAGATTGTGTGCAGGAGGGGATCCTGATGGAAAGCATGGGTCATTAAGCCTGGTTGGGATCAATGTAGTTATGAAAATAACCTCAAAATTCTACTCCCACCATTGTACTGGCTGTGCAGGACTCTTGTTGCAGAGGATCTGTGCTCAGCACGGGATCTAGAAATGTGGCATATTCATATGCCACAGTATCAACTATGATCAAAATTGGTGTGACCAATGTCAAATAAGCATCATAGAATGACGAGTGATGTGTTTTTGAATTTGATCTCTCTTTTTGGTCACTTTTGAGTTGAATACTAACTTTTGGGAGCAAATGTTCTATTCCTCGTGTTCCCATACCACAGGATTACCTGTGATCCTTTTTTGAATTTGTTTCTCTTTTTAGGAACTTACTTTGTCATTTAAACACTTTTTTTTCTTCGGTTTTAACCCTATATACTACTCTTTTTGGGTACCTAATTTTTCATTTAAAATTTGTTTCTATAGTTTTAATCCTATACACCCCAGCCTGTGTGTGTGGGAACACAGGGAATAAACAAATTTAGGGAATAGAACATTTGCTCCCCTTATTTTTTGATGCTTTAACCCTGTAAAAACCACATGTCAGCCTGTGGTGTGGCCACATGCTGGTCACACCAATTTTGGTCGTAGGTGATTTGCTCCTGCCACGGTGGGTTAAGACCCACCACCAAGGAATGTAATTATGAGCCAAATAGTAGGGCTGGACTTGGAGTTAGATTATAGCGACATGCCACTAATGCCCAGATGGAATCTAGTGGCTTGGCATGTCTACCTGGTTGAATTTGTGGTAGATCGTGCTGTACCAGGAGGGAGTGCTTATTATGTTGTTACTATATGCTCAATAGGTTTGGTATGTTCCAGGTGAAATATATATGAACACGTCGGAAGTGTTCCTGGAACATATCGAAACTGGTAATTGGGGTAACACAGGTGGATCATTAGCATTCTTAATCACGGCTTGGTAATTAAGGCATTGTTTGGTTGTATTGAATTGAGAAAAAAATTGTAATTTTCTATCCTCTTTCTATGACTGTTTGGTTGTCAAGAAAAAGAATAGTTATAATTCTCATGTGAAAGGAAGGATTTTCAGGTCGAGAAGAGTTGGGTAAAAACAATATGGCAGCAGACGAACAAATAATTAGTTACATGAGAAAATTTTGAAATGGAGGATTTCTGATTCCTGGCAGCTTGAAAATGATTTTCTCAATAAAATTTTACCAAGAATCGTGAGAAAACAAGATTTTCATGGCAACCAGACAAGGACGACTAAGTTTCATGGGGTTGATAGCAATTCGGAATCACTCTATCTTGATAGATTAGACGGTAATAAAACCAATCAAATTGTGGGTTCCACGTCCCTTCATTCATTCGCTGGGCAGCATTAAGCCTTCATAAGCCGTGTATTACTCAATTGGTTCTTATCTAACATCATGCATGTGTGGGTCCATGACTTTATTATCATGGAAGGATGAGACAACAAACACACCAAAAAGAAAGAGGTTGCAATATAGCACTAGCGTCGGTTTTTTTGTACCATGCGCTCGTGCCAACTATACCTCTTATCCCCCTTTCACCAAAACAAAGTGAAATCCTTCTCAGCAAACCACCAATTCCCAACCAACCTCTCTCTCTCTCTCTCTAATATCTTCTATGAGCTACTTAGTCCTTCAACGTAACGCATTTCAACAGGTTCTGTTTGATCATCCGTTTCTCCTTTTAGAGTTATTGGTTAGAATGAATCTCTCTCTCTCTCTCTCTCTCTCTCTCTCTCTCTTATCTTGTACAGGTTCTTTAGTCCCTTAACGTGACGCACGTAAACGTGATCAACATCTGTTTGATCAGCAGTTTCCACCTTCAAGGTTTTTGCTTAAAAACGCTCATGAACAGATAGAGCTGGTATCAACTACACACCCTTCAGCTCAGATTCCCTCTCGTTTGGAATTATCTTTGCAAGTATGCATACGTGATTCTTCTCTCCTTCTTTTAGGTTTTCCCATGCAACAATTGGCTTGGATCAATAACTGCCACGTGGAAGAATGCCAGATGTCATCATCCACGTAGTTGTACCAGCTATACCCACAGAGCCATGCTATGAGACAGGCGTATAGGATTGTTGCATGTCGACATTAGCACTCTTCAATTTTATCAAAGTGACGACAATACCACCCCAAAAGTAACTTTGTTAGAGCTATAGCAATTTTCCTACGGAACCAACCACCAGACCAGAGGCGTGTCTCAAACAGAACTGAAGTGGCCCGTCAAAACAACAAAGAACGACAGAAAAAAAAAAAAAAAAAGATAAAGCAGAAAAAAAAAAAGGTTCCTACTTCCTAGTGTTTGTTGCGGGGCTGACTGAGACTGAGAGAAGAAGATGTTTATTATTAGCTTTCATTTTTTATCATTTTAGCTATTCATACCCCGGCCGGAGAGTTTGAAGTCTGATCTGTTTGCTAGGAGAACACTTCTCTTTCTCATGGCCGGAGAAGGTGGATCCAAAGGACTCAGCAAGTCATGTGTTCTTCTTATAGGTAATATACATAAACATAACATACCCTCTCTTGTATCTTTTTAATTATTACAATTATGGGGTAGATGATATACTTGGTTTGAGCACCAAAATATGGTATATGGTGAAGCAACAAGGGCACCCCAATACTGACATGCCCCATCACATCACAAACCCATATGGGCAAGGGCATTTAGACATGATATGGTCATCCACCTACTGGGTTTGGTGTTCAAGTGGAGCAGTAGACGAGATGGAACTTTAAAAGTGAAGTTTTTTTGTTGATGTTACAGTGGTAGCTGGTGTGGAGAGGTTTGCATTCAAGGGGGTGGCGTCCAATCTCGTTACCTACCTGACAAATGTGGTAGAATTGAGCAACTCTGCGGCGGCCAAAACCGTGAACAATTGGTGTGGAGTTACGTCCATGTTATCTCTCTTGGGAGCACTTGTTGCTGACTCTTACTGGGATCGGTACTCCACTATCTTGGCCTCTTCTTTCCTTTATGTTATGGTGAGTTTCTTACTCAGTTAAATGCATATTACTCTCTGGTTTTACTCAAGTGTACTTCCAAATCTTGCCTTTTTTTTGTTATAATTTTCTTATTGGTAGTTGTTAATGTTTCAATTGCCTATAAATGTGCGTAGATTCATATTTAATCCGCTTGTGTGCTCTATCCAAGAGCTCCAACGGTTGAAGGATCTGAATTGATGGGGTTCATGATGTGTACATTATGGAGTATAGGGTCCATTGAGGGTGCATCCATAGTGTTCATGTGTACACATGTCTATATAATGGCCTATCTATTAACATACCAGGCAACTCCAAGCCATTGATTGGACACTGTCTGACCACAATGACGAAGCCTATGGATTCCTGTCATAAGTAAAGTAACCACTCGAGATCCTCTCCTGCGCTTAAAGGTCTTGTTTGATGGATCCAGAGTGCAAATTAAGGTAGTATTGTGGTCTATAATTTCTTGGTTCAGGATCCTCTCCAGATATAACTTACTCAAAAAAGTGATTTAAATAAGGTATTATTGTGGTCTATAATTCTTGGCTCAGGATCCTCTCCAGATATAACCTGCTCCAAAAATCACTTTTTTGGGTGGGTGTTTTTTTTCACTTTTTTGGGGTGTGTGTGCAGTGAAAGATGTCTTGCAAGCTGCAGAGGATCCCGAGGGTGATTTATTGTTTATACCTATGATCGCTATATTTGTAGATGGATTAATTCTTATTTTTTAAGAATCAACAAAACAATATATGTTTAGAATGAGTATGACTGATGTTGAGGGAGATGAGTGACACGATTAGAAATGATAGAATAAGTAGGTGTAGCATTAATAGGTGATGAGATGGGGGAGAATCGACTAAGATGATTTTATGACGTGCAACAAAGATGGATGACTGCTCCAGTGAGAAGTTAGATGATACAAATTGAAGATAGGAAAAAATGCGAGAAGAAGACCAAAACTGAATTGGGTAAAATAGTGAGGAAAGACTTGGGTTCTTGCAATGTAATGATAGATATTGCCTTATTAGATCATGTGGGAGGACAGAACAAGATTGGTGTAGTCGACCCCAAATAATTAATTGAGGTAACAGTTTATTGTTGTTGTGTGATGGGTCCCACCTCTCATGATCCATATGAACTATGGAAGTTAAAGTTCATTTGAGTTATAAATTAATTAGTGTCCAAGCCAAATACTGTAAAGCAGCCATGTCCCATCATAAATTCATAACGATGGTTGCATAATGCCAATTATTTGCGTCAAGCTTCTTACAAAGAATTCCGCTATTGTATGTAGTGGTGTTGCACTAAAACACGTGATCATTTTTTGGTGTCGTAGATATAAAAAAAGCATAATGCATTCGGGTGTGAGTGTGTGAACGCTTTTAGTCCCACATCGCTTGGGGCTGGGTGTATGTGTGAGTATTTAATGATCCTTAGTCCCAACAACGGACATTATCTCTTTTGGTGTAAAAGAAAGTTACTTTCAGTTACAATGCCACACACCAATTAATTTTGGGCCCATTCCAACCAATAGTGGAGGGCATTCATAGACATAGATGGTGCACATTGGGCTTATTTGAAGCTGGGCTAGCCTGTTTTTCACTGGGCCTTAATGCCTGCCATGCCGGCTGGCCCTTTAGCATTCCTATTCAAAGATAAATGTATGTGTATGCATGCATGTATGTATATATGCATCTATATGAATTTATTCTTTTCGTAGCATTTTTCACTGAATTTCTATTTATGGGATGTTCTTTTGAGTGGGTAATTAAGTTGGTGGTTATCTTATTGGTAGGGATGGTAATTCGTGTTGGCGGGTTGGGTTCGTGTCGTGTTGAGATAAGGATATATGAGTATATGGCTCATCTCAAACCCAATCCATTTATCCAAACAAGTTTACAGTCAACCCTAACCCGCTTATTTTTGCCACCCCTAATCTTATTGGTTATAGAATTGATACAATGAAATTTGAATGTCTGCACCTGAAGCATGACTCTAATCCTTCCTATTTTCCACAAGGGGCTTGTGGCAGTGACGTCGACAGCACTGGTCCGGGCATGGATTCCTGAAAGCAAAACCAGCTCTTCTTCATTTCTGTACTGGTCTCTCTTTTTGATTTCTTTTGGGCAAGGTGGATACAACCCTTGCTTGCAAGCCTTTGGAGCAGATCAACTAGAAAGTGAAGATGAGTTGCCTTGTACCACGGATGATCAAAATGCTAACAAGAAAAGTTTGTTCTTCAAATGGTGGTACTTCGGTGTTTGTACTGGCAGCCTCTTGGGTGTTACTCTTATATCTTATGTTCAGGATACCTTTGGTTGGGGCTTGGGGTTCGCCATCCCCACGATAGCAATGGTGACTTCTGTCGCCTGTTTCTCCTGTGGAATCAGGTCCTACATCCATAAGCAGCCCAAGCGTGGGTATAAGCCCATCGAAAATATAATTCACTCCATCAAAGCTGCTGCATCAAAAGTGGTGAATGGTAGGATCACCTTACCAGAGACAGAATCCGACATGATCGAGCTTGAGTAAGTTCACTTTTTCTTCTTCTTCTACTTTTTTGCCTTAGAAAGTGTCAAATACCAGCTGATATAATTAATTTTATCATCTCCCATGCCAGCACCATGAGGTTGATTTGTTTAATGATGCACATAGTTAGTGTTCATGTGGGTTAGATGGGAGCCCAACATCAATTAGATCCCAGGTTCACATGGAAAGAAAATTGAATATGAGAAATCATGCTTATCATATCCCCACTTAATTTTGAATTCATGTGAGGTAGCACTTTTAATGAAGTTTGGAGGAACCTAATGCAAGATTTGCTTGTATCCAGGCTGCAAGAGAAACCTCTATGCAACCTAGATTTTAAATTCTTGTAAGTTAGCTCTTTTAATGTATAGTGGGGAGGAACCTAATGCAAGATTTGCTCGTTTCCAGGATGCAGGGGAAGCCTCTCTGCAACCAAGATTCTCCCTGCTCTGAAAGCTTGAATGAGAATCCAGCCAAAGAGAAGGATCCGCCTGACGACACAAGAGTGTTACTGAAGCTGTTCCCCATATGGACGACGCTTCTAATGTTTGCGGTCATCTTCCAACAACCAGCCAC
>JAOXJP010154514.1:0-13037 GCA_025762735.1 Platanus orientalis
TATTATTTTAATTTATTTGTACATGACTCAAATGCTTTATATAGTTATTTTAGTCTAGAGTGCGTAATCATGCTTAGAATAGATTGAAATTTTCATATTTTTTATAATATTTCGAAGCATTCTAGTGAAATTTCTATTAATCCTCATGATGAATAATCCATCAAAATTGAAATTTTGAACATTGGATAGGTCTAGAATTCAAACCTGCATCTCAACATTTTTTTTTAAAATAATTCGAGGACCGGCCCGAGACCCGATCAATTAATGAGGGTCGGGTCCAAACCCCGACCCAAACCCACCCCTACGGGCCTAAACCCCGGCCCGAGCCCGGTCTATAATTTGAGGGCTGGGCTCGGGCCTACCATGGCCTGGCCCGAACCCGGCCCATGCCCACCCCTAGTTGCGGAGGATATCAACCCGCGTCAATGAATCCAGATTGGTCTAGGCTAGTTTAGGCTGGTTATACAAGGATTAGGTTAAGGTTTGGTTCACCTTACAAAACTCAATTTTCTTAATGTTTAATACAATAAAAGCAATTTAAAAATGATTGAGATGGTGGTTTTTTTTTTGGGTAAAAGAGATGATATTTAATTATGATAAAAAATAGTTTGTGTAGATTTAATATAAATTTATTTTTTATAAATAAAATCAATTTTCTTTGTGAAGAATGATTGTCTGTGTTGACACATACCTCTACAAGTGTGCCATTGATTGACACATGGGTTTTTGAACTTGATATCTCTTTTTGAACACCTACTTTTTCGTCTGAACACTTATTTGGAGTGAAATGCATTGAATGATTCTTTTTGAACACCTACTTTTTCATCTGAACACTTGTTTGAACGCCTACTTTCTATCTCCACTATTGAAAGAAAGGAGAGAAACATCGCTAATAAGTACTGAAAAAAAGGCTTTCCATTCTATATATGTATTAAACCCATATGAAGTTTTATCGTGAGCAGATTCTATCTATTTGACAAAAAAAACAGGTTCCATCAAGATTTGCTTTTTTAGAGTACCAAAAAGGTATAAACATGTTTAATATTTAAATATATAATAAATTAAGCTATATCTTTATATATTACACTCATACATAAGACCTTTCGCACGCCAAGCTTTTGACGACTTAAACCTAATGTCCTTAGCCAAATGAGAGCTCATTGACAGCCCTAAACTCATTGACACCTTATTTTTATCTTTAAAATGTATCATTATGCTATTAAACATATAAAATAGTATGTAATATTTTATAATATATGATTCAATTGTTTGAACCGATTTCGGCCCAAAGTTTGATCAAACTTGGCTTAACCTAAATTACTACCCAGCCTGTACAAGGGCAGGGCTTTGGGTCAATTGTGACCCACATGTTTTGACATGAACTATGAATCCGACATGAACCTAACACAAAATAAGCAGGTAACTGTTGACTGTAAACGTGTTTTGGGTCAAAATGGTTTGACCCATTTTGACATGATTAATAAATGGGTTGGATTCGAATAAATGCATATAATCATATACCCTTAACTTGACACAATTGGCAGCACAAATTTCCACATAACCCATAAACCCAACTGACTGTAAATGTGTCTCAGGACAAACCAAATTGCCCCCCTTTGACATGATTAATAAATGGGTTACTTAGGATTGAGCCATATGACAAAATATCAGCAAGCAAACATTTTTAAGCATGTGTTAGCATTGAGCTGTCATCTAGCCCAAAAATTAAAAAAAAAAAAAAGGCTGGCAAAATCCCAAGCCTTACCTTGGATTTGGTTTTTTGTTGTTGTTGTTGTTGTTGTATGTAGCAGCTTGAGTAAGATTGCTTGCGAATGCTTGCAGAAGCCTTGCTTGAGCTGATCCTTTGCTAGCAATATAATCGTACACCCTTATCTCGACACAGACACAATACGACCCCAACTTATCCAGTGAGGATTTTATATGCCGAACCCTAACCTCTGCTGCGTCTGCCGATGGTCAAGCGAGTGGAAACATCAGTGCTGAAAGTGATTTTCACTTTTGGGGAAAGTGTGTAAAACACTTCTGATGCTGATGTGGCCCCCCATTGACTTAGGCATTTTTGTACACTGAGTGTAGAAAAGTCTTGCCGCCACCCACCAACACGAATTGCCACTCCTGGCCCTGTGTGCAACAGCACTGCGTATAGCCAAAGTCTTAGGTTTATGTCGTTCGAAAATTTCTACAAACCGCCGGAGGAGTGAGCTCTGAATTCGACTAATCGACGAAACTTGTTTGGAGAGAGAAGAAGAGATAAAGAAGGGAAATTTGCCATATCGGATTCAAGGTTTGCTGAAATTGCCAAATAGTGTGGTAAACTAAAACTTTGTCCAAATCGGATTTTCATAAAATATAATTACCTCTTTACCCCTAAGTCATCTTTTCAAATTTCAAGTAAAGTGTCTTACAATTGGTACCCTCTTAGACTCAGCCGAATTAGTTCTAGGTCGACCCGGCCGAATTACCTCCACATGAATTTACGGCATATCATCTCCGGCAAGCTTCATCAATTAAATCGGTTGATGGCGAAGGCAACCACAAACCTGAGGGTTTTGTTGGTTGGGAATTAGCATATTGCATATTCTTACCAACACAGTAGGAATTTTGTGGAAGTGGGACTGCAATTTTGCCAGGGCCAGCATGACTGGTTGGTGCTTGCATATCAGCAGCGGGAGATGTTGGATCTGGATTCACCTTCAAACCAGTCGAAGCACCTTTTCTAAGACATGGAGGCTGTGAATTGGCTAGAAAATGTGTTTCCAAAAGCAAGTGGCATGTTCTCAGGATAAAGCTACTATCAATCAAAGTACAAACTCCCAACTAAAGAAAGAAGAAAGTGAACAGAATGATAACCCTTTTTTATTCCACAAAATTCTGTGTACACTATTTTACATCAACAAGCAAGTAGAAGTGTCTTAGTATATTTTGGGGAGGAGGGAAAGCGGTGGATTGAACGGATGCAAGCATCATCAATGTCGTCCCCCCTTTTCTTCTACTAACTGTAACCAGCTTCGTTCGATTTCCATAACGTCTTTCCCAGAAAACCGGAGCTGCAGGTGAGACAGAAGAAGAAATGATGACAAGGGTGTGGGAGTTTTGGTATGCTTTCCAGTAGAAGAAGTGTTTAGAGATAAAAGATGGGGAATAAATGAGAGAATTGAATCGTTTACAGGTGGATCGGAGGTTCAAAAAGACTTTGAGAGGGAGGAAAGCCAACACATGTTCCAGAAGCTCGTTTGGCAATCTTATCCAGATTCCGGGCTCCATTTCAACGAATCAACAAACAGAGGATATCGTTCATGGTTTTTTGTTAAATCGGTTCATTTGGAAAATTTGACAAATAATCAGGGGCAAAAAAGAATAAAAAAAAATTAACAACTATAATTAACTGCTTTTTTCTTTTTTTCTTTTTAATACAATTTTACCCTTATAAAATCCTTTTTGGGCAAGGTAATGGTTTACCTCACTTTTTTGGCAAATTCGGCAAAAGTTGGATCCGATCCCGCAAATTTCCCTAGAAAGAGATAGCGAAGGAGGTGGAGAGAAAGGGTCAACGACAACAATGAAAACCCGGACAGATCTCCTCAAATCGATTTGCGGGAGACCCGTCGTCATGAAGCTCAACTCCGGTGTTGATTATAGAGGTATTCTTGCTTTGTCTTGATGGATATATGAACATAGCAATGGAACAAATGGAGGAATATGTCAATGGGCAGCTTAAAAACAAGTAAGGTGATGCTTTCATTCGTGGAAACAACGTTCTGTTCATCAGTACTTCGAAAAGAACCTAGCAGATGGGCTGTAGCCCTGAGGAGATGGTGGTGTGTGTTTATGTAATTCCCTCATTTGATTGGGGGTATTTTTGAAAAAATAAAAATAAAACAAAATAAAAACAAACACCCAAGGCGTTAGCCTTAGTCAGCCAAAACTGAACAAACAACGACAGCGAGGGGGAGAAGGAGAAAAAGAAAAAGAAAAAGAAAAACCTAAAAGGGAAAAATGAAGACGAAAAAGAGATTGAAGGTCTATGTATATTTTGGGAAGGCTTCCTTGCAAAAGCTCAGTAAGTGGTGCTCTATTCTCATGTTTATAGTTAGGGTTTCTTATTTTTAAATATTAATTTTACTTTATATGGTTTAAATGATTTTAATCTTAATTAAAAGTAATGAAAATACACTTTATTATAATAGTTCTAAACCTAATAATGATTTAGTTGCATCTATAGAGATTGATTGAGACAAGATTTGAAAGTATGTATTGAATAAAATAAGGTTTTTCTAAAATTATAAAATAAAATTAGTATTGCTTTGTTTCTTAAAAGGCTTTAACTATATTGCATGGTTTTACTTTTGTTGTAATTGAATAAAGAAGGGTTTAGGGTATAGAAGTGAAAAACTTAAGTTAGTTTTAGAAATAGAGAGTTTAAGGGTTCTTAGGCTCGAATAAGAAATGTCACACTAATTCTAACTTCAAAGGCAAAGATATGTTTTTCGGGGTAGGTCATAGGATCAGCCAGCAGGGAGAGGCCAGAAGAGCCAGCCTGTAGGGAGAGACCAAGGTGTTAGCTCGAAGAATAACATGGGGTGGGATAATGAGTAACCACACCCAGATGTCATAGCTAGAGGGGTTGGGTCTTTACGCTTAAAAAATAAGTTGTAATGTCTAGTAGTAGATTAAATACTTGTTATTTATTCTCCGTTGTATAATATAGAATTATGCATTTATTTAATTGTATGTTTCTACCTTAGAAATGCATAAATTATTTTGATATTGAATGATTGATGTTGGTTGAAATGATTTCAATATGTATAAACACTATTAAGAAAAAGACTTTAAAATTTGTATTGTATTGTTGATAGTAGTTGACACTCATAATAAATGCATAGCATTGTATGTCATAAAATTATGTATGCTTTTGGTTGAGCATAAGAGTAAGGATTGCTTATCTATAAAGAGCATAAAAGAGTAAGGGTTGCTTCCCTATAAAGAGCATAAAAGAGAAAGGGTCGCTTTCCTATAAAGAGCATAAAAGAAACAGGGTTGCTTCCCTATAAAGAGTACAGTAATAAAAGAAAAGAAAAGAAAAAAAAGGAAAAGAAGGATGTAAGCGAAATTGCATATACATGCATTTATTATTGTTCGTGATTTTATATTGACATGATATATATTTATTTAGACGATATGAATTGTTTTATACTACATAGGGCTTACTTCTTGTTGTGGTATCGACTTGAAGTGTTTAATAAAAGTTATGGGTTAGAGTCTGGAGAGAAGCCACCTTGTGCTTAATACCCAAGGTTAAGACTGATGATTCAGCCACTTGGTGCAAGCGGTCAAGGGTTAGGACTATCTCCCGTCTACCCCGTATTAGCACCTGGAGTTGCGAGACTAGCATAAGGACCTATATTTTATACAGTGCATCTATGACATATTATTTAGAGACATCAGCATTATAAATCTTTATCAAATATATTTTATTGGATTAATTGAATATTATTTCTTTATCTTGTTTTTTTCTTACTATAAACTTGTGGAAGATTGGATTAACTTGTTGGGCTTTCCCCAAACTCACCCCACCATTTTCCTCCCCGCAAATTGTGATCAATTTTCTCGCCAAGTGGAGCGAGATCCTGCTACTTGAGAGCCTATAGATACTGCCAGGTTCGCAGGTAAACATAGTATTTTGTAGTCTAGTTGTATATAGACTAGATTAGAGTCTTACCTTGTATAGTTTTGGCTTTGTATAACCCATCTGCGGGAGGGGGGGTAAGTGATATTTTGTAATGAATTACAGTTTATATAAATGAAATCATTTTGGTTTAGTTTATATCCTTGAATACATTTTATAGTTTTTATCTTATTGTATAGACTCGGGAATTCTTTCTAGTGAGCCCAATTGCGTAGCTATGCTACCATATGTTGTGTTGTTTTTACAGATGTGTGATTAGAAGTCTAACACCTCGGGATCCGGTGCCTTGGTGAGGTATGGATTTCGGGGCGTTAAAGTTTACGACAGAGATTATACTAAAGTTTACATCTTTGGCGGATTCCAGTCATTCTTAGTAGTAGTTCAACTTAAGTAGAAGATTTAGCAGTTGTTGTCTTTCTCAATGGTTTTGCATCAAGAAATGAACTATTAAAGGATTATTGTTTGAGTACAGATGCTTGTTGTTGTTAAAAAAAATTAAATTTATAAAGAAAGAGAAGCCTTTCCAGTTCCAAATTTGTTGTTGGTTTTATCACTCAATAGTTTATTTGATTTTAGACTACATTATTCAATTTTCCCTGTTTTAGTTCAAATTCTGAAAAGAGGGCGTAGAGGAAATCATTATCAATCAATATTGCAGACACATTGTGAGTCACTTGATTATGTAGATTAAACTGAAGGATGGACATTTGACATTTTATCTGATGAGCTTATTGTGTAGCTTCATATGCTGTATCAGAATGGATAATTAAATAACTTCCAGGATGCAACAAATTGAAGCAGCTGATGACTGCTGACTGGTTCTCCCCATAAACTTGGAAAGAGAATTTGGTACAACTTACTGGGTGATTTTATATACAAGCAAACTATTTATAAAAGCCTGTGAAGAAAAACCCAGAATGTGGAAAACGAAATAAGCTTATTTCCAGGGAATTTTTTGTCCATCATTGATTTTCATCGCAATGATCCTCTCCCATTCTATAATCTGATGTAGATGCAAATTTCTAAAGTTGAAGTGCCATCTTCTCCTCTGAAGTAATTGCTTGTGTCTTGCGTTCTTTTTGCTCGTCATAAGTCAAATGGGGTGGTTCTTGAGATTTGATGTGAACTTCTTCATCTTTATCTTTGCCCCACAATAGCAAGTAGAGACCAACAATAACAATAACTCCTCCCAGAATGCTAAACAAGCCCAAAGAACAACATTTAGAGCCTCCAATTATAATGCATGTTTATGTGATCATAAATACAATAACATAAACCTTGGTTTACCTGCCCAAATACAATCTTTCACCCAGAACAAAGTATGCTAGAAACGCTACTAGTATTGTTGAAAGAGGATTAAACATGGTCACAAAGACTGGTCCTTTTTGTTCTGTGCACCATAGTTGAATGAATATTATTAATCCAGAGCACACCACTCCCTGCCATGAGACATCCACAATTTAGTATATAATGAAAAGTTTTTAATTCGTTCCAGAAATTGCAGACCATCTGGAATCCTACATACAGCATATATGATGGCCCAAAAGCTGATGTCGAATCTAATGATCCATGCTGTCGGTTTATGTTGTAAGAACACTGTGAAGACAGCTGATTGTGCTCCCCCAACAAAGCTCATCCATGTAGTCAGTGAAAGCTGTGCTGGATATTTCTTCAATGTGTATGCCTACAGTGTCAATGTGTACAAAAGGACTTATAAATGCTATGCTTGTATAAGTAATTCATTTAAATAAATAGCTGTTAGTTTTGACTCTTTTGCTGCTATTTAGATTTTTAGTGAGGAGATGCTAATATATTTGTAGATAATTTTGTTCTGCTGTAATCATTGTCACATTTGAATGTCATGCTGTAGCTGCTAACTAACTTTGTCTGCTTAGGCAGATATTTATTATTACTTATAGTTTACATGCATTCAGTGAATTGCTTCTGAAACTGACCAAAAGAGTAACACATGTGAAAAAAGCACAAGCACAAACTTTGTGTTACAAAGGAAAATACTTGAAACCGACTACCTACATGAATACTAATCCAACAGAAAATTCCAGAGTCAAAGTGCTGAATACCTGCATGATGTACCATATAGACCATGTTATGCAGCTTGTTACAGTAAGAATTGAACCCTTCAACCAGTTCTCATGGACAGTATTTTTTCCTTGGATGTGAATTAGAGCACCCCATAAGTTTTTCATGACAGGTCCTTTGTAAAATGTCATGACAGTGACACCAGCCAAGGAGACTAAGGTCCCAAGAATTTTTGCCATCCCACGAGGGTTCCTAATATCAAGAACCTCCAACCTACATAAAGTATCATTAAGAAACTTGTCAAAAGATTCACTATATATTCCTCTTCCATTGACAATTAAAATTGGATGGAGACGCTTGGATGCTAGAAAATTCATGTACTTAGAGATGATAATTTATGGATATCTTCGGCTAAATGTAAGTTATAGCTGATTAAGAAGGTCCCAACCTGAGTACAACCGCAATTATAAAAGTCAAGGAAGCGATGGTATTGACCATAGATGCTAGGAATGTTGGAGAGGTGTATCTCAAGCTTGCAAAATACATGTTTAAAGTTAAGCTGACCCTGTAATCATAAGCAAAAACTGTTAGTCCTTTCCATTAATCAGGCGTAACTCAAAACTCTTGGTCATAGTTTACATGTATTTATGTATCCTTACCCTAGGAGAGAGAGCACAAATATCTCTACAAATAATGCTAATGTCAACTTTGGTCTTACTTTTCTGTGGAAAGAAAGAAAGAAAGATCATCAATAGGTATGCCTCACAAAAATGGAAAATTTGACATTTAGAAAAGAATTTAAGTACTTTTTTTTATTTATTGTTGTGAACTATCTCAACATGGTGAGCTAGGACTACTGGTATTTAGACAATGACCTATGCCATAGTGGCCATGAGTAAATGTTCTAGACATTAGATAAAAATATTGAGCATGGATATGAAAAAAGTGAACCCTTTTCTGGTTCATTAGGGTATAAGCATGTCAAACTCATTCACGTAAAAAATTCAACTCAACTCTAGAAGGAAAAGAACACATGCCAGTTCACTTAATCAGCCTGGTATTCTGCTCAAAATTCAGAAAAGGAGAGAAAAAAATCTAACAGATTAAAACAAAGAAACTGAAAGCAAATACTAAACAACCCTTATTATATATGCAGATTTATTTTGACTGTGAAAAATTTCTACGTAATTTTACAGATTAAGTTATATGGCTGAGAAACTAAACTCTACATGGTTATGTATAAGGTGTACCGTTCAAGGAAATAAGCGAAAGGCAACATCACTACACCAGATACGATATGTCGATAAGTAATGTAGACGTGAGGGTTCATTCCTTGATTGAAGGAAGCTTCTGTTATAAAATAGAGAAACGTGTAGCCCATCTGAGCTAGAACCATGAGTAGGTGTGGTTTAAACCTTCTGTAAATTGCCCCAAAACTGCGTGCCTCGAGTGCCATAGCTTGTGAATGTGGCTTACTGACTTTTGGTCTTTCTCTTTTCCTCTACACGACTAGAGAGGAGCACAAAATGCAGTTGTACATATAGTTAATAAAGAGTCTGGATGCCATTCTTCTTGCATGTTGTTAGAATCATGTTCCTGTTGATCAAATTGCCAACATAGGAACTGGTGATTTGTCAACTGAATGACAATTAAAAGGGAAAGTGAGAACAGAATATTTTCTTACATGTTTATCAAGATAGAATTCTTGAGATCAATTACAAAAATGGAAATAGTGATTAACTATATGGTTAGATTTGCCTATTTAGCCAACTAAAAAACTGTATACACTTTTGTTTGTTTGTTTGTTTGTTTGTTTTTCTTTTCACTGTGCTGATTCTGGAACAGTCATGCTTTATGGAGCAAAATGTTAAGTAGTCAACAAACAACACTTGCATAAAACGAGTGGGTCTGAAATGAGGATGTTGAGATCGATGAGTGACAAGACTAAAAATAATAGAATTAAGAATGAATTCATTCATGACAGCTTAGGCGTAGCACCAATAGGTCATACAATAAAAGAAAGTCGATTGATATGGTTGGTCATATGCAATGAAGACCAATGACTACTAGTGAGGAGTGAAACAATGCAAAGTTGAAAGTGTTAGTAGGACTATATGAAGGCTAAAATTGATCTGAGTTGAAGTAGTAAGGAGAGATATGATAGCTTGCAATTTAACGACAGATATAACCCTAAATAAAGTGAAATGGTGGAACATGATTCATGTAATCGACTCTAAATAGTTGGGATAAGGCTGTTTGTTGTTGTTGGTCTTGTATTTTCATTGTGCTGCTTAGTTGTTGACTTTGAATTCTAGTTTATAGCCTGGATCAAGACAGTGGCATGTATGATTATTGCAAGAACAAGGCAAAGACAAATTCTTATGATGCTAACTTAAAAAGATTGGATTTTTTTTTATATGTCATTACTTGTTATTGTTACAGCATTTTCCTTGTAATTACCCCCTTCTACACCACCAAAGTACAATGATACCTAGTTTATTATTTTTATTTTTATTTTTTATTAAATGGGATATAGTATTCGAATCATAATTTTGCCGAGCATAAATTTATCTTTCCTCCAATTTGTTAGTATTGACATGTTGAGAACTTTTTTTATGGGTGGAAAGATGATGGTTTTCAATTAGGTTTATGTAGATTAAATTAAAAGGGTGAATGGCTGTGATAAATTGGTAAAAGCAGTAATACAAGCAAAGCCACATCCTAAGATTCGTGCTGTTGATAGGTCAGTCGTTGGGATCCTGATTCTCTCCAATTTGTGTGAGTGGGGGTTGCATGTAGCTCAGTCGTTGGGATCCTGATTTCCTACAAGGGTCTCATGTTTCTAGGCTCTAACCAGCAAATTTCTCTACACATTGCACGTTTTTCTACCACTTCAACCTATGGAATTCACTGCATAATCCTCATTGAAGCTATTGAACCCAACCGCTCAAGACTAGGCCACGTTGTTCTTAGAATATTGTCCATCTTTTCTGTAGAACTTCACATTTGATGGAAGAATCGTTATGTATCCTTATTCCATTTGCAGAGGAACGGTATGATAGAATAAACTAACATTAAGGAGGTACTGATTCAGGATTTATTTAAAATATCTCCTTTGTTATAGTGGAATTTGGAATTATTCTCCTTGCAAATTAAGAACGTTTTAAAGTACTTTTTTTTATTTTTTTTGTTGTTGTTGTGAAAAGTGCAAGTATTCTCCTTTGTGACACATTATTCCTACTGGATGTCAAAAAAGAAAATATGGATCAGATCTCTACGTAAGGATCTCCTATAGGTATGCTAGCGGGTCACTTCAAAGTGGATACATATCCCAAAAGTGTAAATGCATAATTAATAGCCCTAAAATAATCTAACAAATGATGATTTGTAACCATGAAGTGATGATTCGTAATGAACTCATTCAAATTTATACGGATTTGTTAACTACAAATAAAAATGAAATCATTAGCTTTTTCTATAAAATGAAATGACTTATGCTGTCAAGTACAAATCACTGCAAATCTGAAATAATAATACAAACCATCCTGTTGTAACTGCAAAAACCTTAGGAAACTCAAATGAAATGATTTCATTACAGGTGGTTACCAAACACGGCCTGACCTTAATCAATTAGCACAATTGTGGGCTTCTTGAAAAATTAATGCATTGACTAATGGTTTCCCTTGTGGGTTTAAATTCAATTTAACCAAACAAAGTCTTAGCTCAACTACTTGGGATCGTCTATATGAATTTTGTTCCTTCATTCCACTCTATCTTCCCTATCTGTCCCTAAACCACAAACACTCGTGTCCTTTCTCACTGCAGCAACTAATTTAAACCCATTGTGGGTTTAAATTCAATTTAACATAACAAAGCCGTAGGTGGGATCAGATATATGAATTTTGTTCCTATATTCTACTCTATCTTCCATACCTGTCCTTAAATCACAAACGTTCTAAGTTTTTTTCTACTACTTCAACTAATTCAAATTTGGCCTACTTATTTGATTGGTTATAAAATTTATTCGTGTAGGGTTATTACTGTAACCAAACACAGCCTTAAAATATTTGAAAAAAAGGCCAGATCACACAAGAAATTCAAGTGGTGTGAATAAACTGGGCTGATATCATCTGCGACACCCCCTTGATGGGACACTGGAGGAGAATCAAGTCATTTTTTTGGGGATTTTTGATTCCCCCGAGTGTCCCATCAGGGAGGGTGTCGCAGATGATGTCATGCCGAATAAACTTGGGGAACATGGTGCTTCATTTTTTTTTTCCCTCAGTTATTAAAGTAATATGATATTTCAAAAGATGCTAGTACGATGATGGTATCAATTAAATTTAGACAGCAACAACGCAACTAGGCCCAACTTTGATGCCTCCATTTGAGAGGCATATCATGGGCCTTTACATGATCTGTCAGAATCCTTTTTAGGTTAACCACTCCTTTTGTCTTCAACAAGCCTGCCTGTTATTGAATGTTGATCACCATATATTTCGAAATTTCCCCTGCCACCCCTCCGTTTTCTTTTTTCTCAGAACTGCTCTTGAATGAAGCAATAAATTTTTATTTGCTACTTATATGTTCCAATCATCTCAGATTTGGAGAGATACCCGGTACCTATCCAGCTTCTTGATGCCTGACAAAGGGTATTTTGATAAATACGCAGGCTACTTAGCTATTATGTATTTACTATAACTCTCTCCTTTAACTCCTGTAAATTTATCCTGACACCCTCTGTTGGTTTCATGTCATGCATCGATTGGTACTGGACTGATATTTCTCCAACTGGGAATGATCAGCTGTAGCAAATTTTGTTGTAGCTTTTTCTAGCACAACCAAAAAGCATGGGTATTCTGCCTTTCTTTTTTTTTCTTTTTTTTTGGTAGGGTTGTTTTGTCATTTAACAGGCCTGTCTTTTTGAGATCTTTTGGTTCATGCTAAAAAAAAGCTATAGCAAAATTAGTTACAGTTGATCATTTGGGTATCTCCAACAAGAGATAATTCAATATGGTTGATGATTTCAGTAGGGGTGGCAATGAGCCAAGCTTCCTTGTTTTAAGTTCAATGAGCCGAGACTGAGCCTGAGCCTTGATTTGAGCTCATTTTCTAAATAAGCTTGGACTGAGCTTCACTAAGCTTGGATAGTTAAAAGCTGGGTTTGGTTAAATCTTTTAATAAGTCTCTCTCTCTCTCTCTCTCTCTCTCTCTATATATATATATATATATATATATATATATATATATATATATTTGTGTGTGTGTGTGTGTGTGTGTGTGTGTGTGT
>JAOXJP010154525.1:0-13037 GCA_025762735.1 Platanus orientalis
TGATGCCCTGAAGCTTCATAATATCGTGCACTGCTCCCTGGACGTCATCGATGAGAGAGGTAGCATTGAAGTTTTATCTGTCAATTATGTTAGATTTTGTGTTCGATTTGGCTTTCAATTTATTGATTTTAGGTTGATTGATCCGCTTATTTTTAGAAGATATGAGATCGAGTTGATCCTTTTTTTTTCTTTTTTAATTTCTAGAATTCTTGTAGCAATCTCTGATGTCTGAGTAGCGCTTTGGTTTCTTGAGGTTTTCGTCGATTTAGTTGGATCAATTTCACAAATTCTGATCTAGTGAGAGAGATCTGGGCTTTGGAGGTTAAGAACTTACGTTGCAATCTTCTATGGTCGTGTAGCGCCTACGATTTTGTACGGGGGATCAGGGGTTTGGAACAGCTTAGTTTAAGTGATGTAGCACAAAATAACTTGTTTAGGAAAGATTAAAAAAAATGAAAAGAAAGATAAGAGGTTATCAGGCTTCTTGAAATGGAACTCCCTACCATTCAAGATCCAGCTCTAGGAAAACCCTACCTAGCAAATTATCCAATGTTATCCGTACAATCTAGCAGAAGAATATGAATCTCATTCGGCAAATTGGGTCCTTTTCAAGGATCACATGAACACTCTCAATCACCAGCACTATTATGAGATTCTAGCACTATTGCAGTAGACCCATTGGCGGACCCACAACACCCTATTTCACAGCGTCTGAATGACAGTTTTTTGGCTTTCTTTAATATTCTTTGTCCGAAAATTTCATTGGCAAAATCATTGAGCCCATCGAAACAGTTGAGGATGGGACACAAGTTTTTTTTGAAACTGTAACATCCGAGGAAAAGAACTTATATCCATTTCAACCGTAAAATGATGACTAATCAAATGGAATTGAAAATTTTCAATAGCTCGTTTTACAACCAAGATCTCTTGAAAAGTGGAGTGATATTATTGTTTAGCATTGGAGAATATTCTGCTCTTGTATCCACAAGGATTTCTAATAAACAGACAATAAACAGGAATTGACAGAACTTGGAGAAAATAACAAACGATTAGAAGGAAATACTGAAAATATATGCATTATTATAGAAGTTGAAACAACGAAAAAGGAACTTGGAAGAGAAATAACTGATAAGCGATCGGGACACTCCCCCTGTCTGCCTTCACACTTAGATTACCAGGCCTTTTATAAATATAGGAGAGGTCAGATTTTGAAACAAAAATACAAACTAATGTAAGACACATAGGATGCTAAGTAGGTTGACATCTCTGCAAGGATCACATGCGTTTAGGTGAAGATCATGTGAATCCATGTGATCTTTAAAGGGATAGATGACGTGGATAATGAGTCATTATCAGTGTCGGTTGGGTCATTCCAATGGCCGACAAAAGGAGATGATTCCGCTAAGCTGTCGCAAAGGAATCTTGTGCGGTCAAAGAAAGCCAAGAGACTGTCATATAGACGCTATGAAATAGGGTGTTGTGGGTTAGCAAACGGGTCTGCTGCAATGAGTGCTGTAATCTCATAATAGTGTTAGATTGTACGAATACCATTGGATAATTTGGGCATGAGCATCATGAGTATAGTATACCATTTTATCTGTATTATTTCTGACAATATCGATAGGATTCTTGAAGGTGATAATGGCATACTTACGGTGATGGATTTGGAGCATCTGTTGCCATGTTGTAATGGGATGAAACCATTGAAGCCATTTCATTAGTTCTGCTTGGTATATGGTAAGGGCTGGGTTAACAATGTACTGGTTGAGGTAGGCATATAAACGAGGAATGTCGAAGATAAAGGCTACAGTGTAGGCTTCAAAGAGGTACCAGAGGGTTTCTGAAGGAACATGGTAATAGTTACGAACACAATGAAGGATAAGGTACAGGTATTCTGGATGGGGAAGAGGTTGGGAAACAGGTGTGGTAGCATAACGGGGTCTGATGATATGATGTTGGATACATGTCATAAAGGTGTTGGTTTAACAGTAGTGGACCTCTAATGGATTAAGATATAAAGAATATTTTATTCATTGGTCTCCTATTCCCAAACTGTATATACACCACCTTGACCCAGATCTATTCTCCCAAATCACTACTTCACTCACTTCTCAATATTGTGCAGATTCTCATAGTGAGTTTCTTAGTAGACATCCAAACCCTCTTTGGCAAAGTCCTCAATTCTTTGTCCACCTCCCATTTAAACTCAATGAGGACATTAATCCTACCAAAGCTAGTCACAGAGGCATGAACCCAACCCATTTTCCCTTAGCAGTCCAAGAGCTTCAACAGCTTGAACCCGCTTCATCCCCATGGGCATGTGAAGCATTTTATGTAAATAAAAGAGCAGAGCAAACACATGATAAACTTTACCTTGTCATCAATCATCAACCTTTAAACCATTTTCTGGTAGATGACAAATTTCTCATACCACAGAGATCCTCATTATTCTAACATTTGACTAATGCCCTTACGTTTTCCAAATTTGACCTCAAGGCAGGTTTTTGGCAACTGGGGATCAATCCAGCTAACAGACCTAAAACCGCCTTTTCCATCCCTAACCACCATTACCAATTGACTGTCATGCCCTTTGGTCTTAAAAATGCCCCTTCCCATTTCAAAAAAGCCATGGTTTCCATCTTCCAACCAATTCTGAATAATGCTCTAATTTATATTGATGATATTTTGTTGTTCTCTCCTTATCAACAGGCTCATCTCGATCTACTTCAAGCATTTATGAACATTCTCTAGAAATATGGTATTATGCTCTCTAGGAAGAAAATGCTTGTTGCCACAACAAGAGTAGATTTTCTTGGCATGCATATCTCCAATGGCCAATATTCCTTGCAACCCCACATCTTTAAAACACTGCAACAGTTTTCGAACAAACTAACATTTGTCAAACAGATCCAATAGCTCCTTAGACTTGTCAATTATATGGCTAATTTCATTCCTAAAATTGCCAAGTATCGAGGACCGCTCTCCCAGCTCCTCAAAAAGGAACCACCACCATGGAACCAAACCTATACTACTGTTGTACATCACCTAAAGCATCTTTTAGAGAAATTTTTTCCTTTGCAAATTCCAAGCCATGGCCATCAAATTTTGTAAACAGATGCCAGCAAAACCCAATGGGGAGTAGTCCTTTTTAGAGAACTTAATGGAGTTAGAAAGCCTTGTGGATATAAGAGTGGAATATTCTCTAAAGCTGAGCAAGAATATCACTCCACTTTTCAAGAGATCTTGGTTGTGAAACGAGCCATTGAAAATTTTTAATTCCATTTGACTGGTCACCATTTTATAGTTGAAATGGATATGAGTGCTTTTCCTCGAATGTTGTAATTTCATAAAAAATTATTTCCCCGTCTACAACTTCTTCGATGGACCCAATGGTTTTCTCAATGGGATTTCCAGACAAAAAATATCAAAGGAACCACCAATATTCTTGCCGACTAATTTTCTCGCAAACCCCTCAAATCCCTCATGACAATCCCCATGGTCTACCCTCTTGAACTCGTCCATGACCTATCATTCGAGGTTCGAACAAAAGTCCTTGAATTCCTTCAAACCAAAATAAGCCACTCCAATTTTCACAGATACCTTGAAATCTTCATCTTTCATCATGGTTGTATTTTTAAGCATCTTCCCCATCCAGAATACCCGTACCTTATCCCCCATTGTGTTCGTAACTATTACCATGTTCCTTCAAAAACCCTTTGTTACCTCTGGTACCTCTTTGAAGCCTACACTGTAGCCTTTATCTTCGACATTACTCATTTATATGCCTACCTTAACCAATGCATTGTTAACCCAGCCCTTACCATACACCAGGCAAAACTAATGAAATGGCTTCAATAGTTCCATCCCATCACAACATGGCAACAGATGCTCCAAGTCCATCACCATAAGAATGCCATTATCACCTTCAAGAATCCTACAGATATTATTAGAGATGATACAGATGAAATGGTATATTATACTCATGATGCCCAGGCCCAAATTATCCAATGGTATCCGTACAATCTAGCGGAAGAATACGATACCCATTTAGAAAATTGGGTCCTTTTCAAGGACCACATGAGCACTCTCAATCACCAGCACTATTCTAAGATTTTAGCACTCATTGTAGCAGACCCATTTACGGACCCACAGCACCCGATTTTATAGCATCTGTATGACAGTCTCTTGGCTTTCTTTAACGGCACAGGATTCCTTGGCGACAGCTCTGCGGAATCATCTCCCTTTGTCAACCATTGGAATGACCTAGCCGACATTGATAGTGGCTAATTATCCATGTCATCTATCCCTTGTGAATATCACATGGCTTCACACGATCTTCATCTGAACGCATGTGATTCTTGCAGAGACATCAACCTATGTGGCATCCTATGTGTCTTAGACTAGTTTGTATTTTCATTTGAAATCTGGCCTCTCCTATGTCTATAAAAGGCCTAATAATCTAAGTGTGAAGGCAGACGGGGGAGTGTCCCGATCGCCTATCAGTTATTTCTCTTCCAAGTTCCTTTCTTCTCTGTTTCAACTCTATAGTAATGCATATGTTTTCAGTATCTTTCTTATCTTTCTAGTCAGTATCTTTCTTTAATTTCTGTTATTCTCTTTAATTTCCCTTTAATTTTTGTTATTTCCCTATAAAGGAAAATAACATAAATTAAAGGGAAATTAAAGAGAATAATCTCGAGGGAGTTTGACTAGGAAGAAGTGTTCTGCTTCGTCAGCAGGAACTTGATTCGGGTTGAATTTGGAAGCTTGAACATTTTCTTTTACTAGAGAGGGAGTGGGTTTGCCTATGAGTTTTTTGATTGATTTTTTAAAACCAAAAGAGGGTTTAATCTATACAGAATATGGATTTACAACAGGAAACTCAGTTGGAGGAACTCTAGCTTCATCTGGGAGATACTCTATTTCATACAAATATTCAAGTTTGGAAGAAGAGCTGGATTTAAAAGAAGTAGATGACAAAGAAGGACGAGGTAATTCTATTTGAGAAGAAATGCCTTGCTTCAATAGTTGATTCCTATAATGTAGCTAACTATCTTCACCGTTGATCTTTGAATAATTGAAAAATAAAAACAAAAAAATTCCCTTAACACTGCATGTCTCCATTATAGCCTGTCTCTCATCGGCTTCCTTCAAAGGCATTCCCCAGCGAGGGAATAGAGCTTTTAGGTACTTAGGTCCGTACAAGGTTGGAGTAACATACGAGGTTCTCTGTCATGATGTCGTCTCCATAAGAGAGATACATAGTCAGAGGAATTAGAGTCTCTATTGTTGCTTCAGTAGGCCGGCGGCCAAGCTGAGCTATTAAACTCCTTGGTTTCTAGGTCATTCTTAATTTTCTGATGTTCCTTCGTTTTCCTTTTCTGATGTAGACCATCTGACAAAACGGCAACTACAGAACATGCTTCAGGTCACAGTCAAGTATTCTATTGTAGAAGATCCATCAAAGCGGCAACTACAGAGCATACTAATCATGACAGAAACAAGGCATACTGGTCTAAGAAAATAAAAAACAGAAACAGTACTTCGGGAGGTGAAGATAAATAGTAATCACTAAAGGTTTCAGACTAATAAGCAAGACATATGGGGCATAGCCGTTCATGGCTCTGATACCCTATAAAGAAAAATAACATAAATTAAAGGGAAATTAAAGAGAATAACTTGTTTCCCAGTGTGGGCTTCATTGATGTATTTGTATAAATATCAAGTGCGCCTCAATGGCTAGGAAAAAAAAAACGCATGGCTCCAATTGCCTACTCATCTTGATTTTGGTCACGAACCGCTCAAAGTGAGGCCATTTTTAAGTGCTGGGTACTTATCATCATTTGCATGCCAACCACGCCTCAAATGAACAAGTAGCATGCGTAAGAAAGGTGGTTTAAAACCTGAGTAGTTGGGCTTAAGGGATCATATACAATTAGGGTGTCCACATGTGCAGTTGATTTTCCGGATTAGTCTCACAAGGATTGATCCCAATACAAGCTCGAGGATGGATGTTAAATGCATTCCAATCTAATGTATAAAAATAAGTCCTCGCATGCGGGTAAACTTATTTATAGCCTGTTTGGCAGCCACCTGTAATGCAATCAGTTCATTTGAGTTTCTCAAAGGCATTTGTAGTCATGAGGTGATGGCTTGTAATGAACTCATTCAAATTTATACTGATTTTTCTATAAAATGAATGACTTATGTTATCAAGTATAGATCGCTGCAAATCTGAATGAGTTCATTATAAACCATCCCCTTGTAAATACAAAAGCCTAGGAAGACTCAAATGAAATTATTACATTACAGGTGGCTGTCAAACGCAACCTTAATCAATGTCCTTGTTACAAAACCAAATCACTCTAACACAACTCTTTTCTTTACCCAAAAAAACAGTAGACTTTTGTGTGTGTGTGTAAATTACTATATTCACTGTTGGTTGCCCAATTAAACATCTTTTGTTGTAGAAAAATATTAATTAAAAAAAAAAAAAAACAGAGAACAATAGATGGGAGAAAAATGAGGTCACGCGAACACAGTTTCTCAACAGAGTATTGATATAACTGCACAAACTAGGGAGATCCACCAACCCCGTTCAAGAAAAAAAAAAAATTGAGAAAGTAGAACATTCCAAACTTCAGGAGATGAATAAATAGAATAGTTGTGGTTATTTAAACAATTTGATATTTACAAAGGAGAGCTAAATGAGACAGGGGGGTGCAACTTGGTGGGTTGGGTTAGTTGAGGTCCCACATAAGCCCAACTCTAAGTGTATAATAGTCAACCCACAACCTGACCCAACGTGAGGTCAACCCAAGTCCAGTTAAGCTAGTTGCGTATAGGGCTGTCAACGACCCAAGCTTGCTCGGTTCATCATGAGTCAAGCCTGAGCCTTGATTTAAAGCTCGTTTCCTAAGTGAGTCTGAGCCATGGGACAATGGAACATTAGATTATTGAGCCTTTTTATTTTTCAAGTCTGAGCTCGGCACCTCAATCTGAACTCATTTAGATTGTTTAAAATGAACTCATTTAGATTGATATTGATTTATTAATAAAAATTAGAAATGAATATTGATTTTATTATTCTTATTTTGGTGATAAATGGATATCAATCCGGGGCTCATATGCACTCTGATACTATGACAAACCAAAGTGGCCAAACCAAAAAACAAAAAGGAAATAAGTGAAAGAAACAATATGAGAAACAGAATCAGCATTCAGATCCTCTCCTGCTTGCATGACCAACTAAAGTGCAGGAAACGATACGGGAAACAAAACTAGCGTCCAGAACCTCTCCTGCTTGCAAGACTCGTGTATTCAAAAAAATAAAATAAAATAACACCTGATTTTTTGGAGTATTTGTACACTGCAGGTCTTCGCTAAACAGCCCTGCGAGCAGGAGAAGATTCTGAGTCACAGAATAAGGGGAACACCCCCCTAAACAAAAAATCAGAAGCACTCTGGACAGGTTTCCTGAGAAATGTCTAAACCTATGAGAAACAGGTTTCCTCCAGATGATGCCATGAAGACATTTTGACAATCCAACAACGATTTGTCTGGCAGACATTCTTTTATCGTTTAAAAGGTATCGCTTAATTGTTTAAACAACCAAAATACCCTTAAAACATGTATCTTGTTTGGATTATTAAAATCTCCCATAAAGGTAAATCTATAATCAAAGACGACCATAAAACATGCTAATATACAAATACACCACCTCACTGCATTTATGGTCCGGTTATAGATTTTCCAGCCCAAGTCCCATTCTAGGCTTCTAGCCCTGAAAAATCCCACACTATTGTTGTTTATTGAACCCCCACACTTTATCCACTTAGAACCTAACATTCCCAACCCAATTGCATGAATAACCATCAAATCTATAATTCTTTTTATATGATCAAAGAATATATCATAATGGCAAAGAAAATTTAGTCTAAGCATCAAACGGTAACAATCATTTATCCAGTTGATCTTTGACATACAAGATTACCCAGGACCCATCAAGGATCACAGACTCTCACTGTTTATAAAGTATGATCCTTACAAAACTTTCATCATTTTACTGTCAATGAAGACAAATGCTCTCATTTATCCTTCTCTTGAAAATTCCTCATTCAAGATATAACCAGCCGATAATGGTACAAGATAACACTATCGTATCATAATTGTTCTCAGATTGAATCAATTTCATGGTTGGAGTTGTAATTTTAGCTGCTCTTGGGTTTTGCCCATCGCATTTCCACTAAGCGCAATATCATAATGTAACTGCCAGTAGAAAAAGCAACGAACTTATTAGCAGCATGATCATATAAATAAGACGAAATGTTAGTATGACGACTGACATACCAAAACTGTTCATGATTCTGTCCCTCAGTTACATATCTGGTTGTCATCTTCGTCATCATACTCATCTTCATCGTCATCCTCTCTACTGAGCTCGGCGTGCTCATCAAGTGATGCAGCCGGAAATAATTCTCCCACCTTACTTCTTTCTCCATTACTTATGGCTTTTACTGAAGTACCAGTTTTACCATTGTTCATCTATTGCAATAAAGTGCCAGCAACAAGTAAGCAATGGAGCTAGAAGTACTAAAGTATGTATGCCTGCTTTCAGTAGCACAACAGTATATTTCACCTAGGCCATAAAATTGCCAATATTTCAAGCTAATAAATAACCTTGGTTGATTGGTTCATTTGCAGTGTTTTCAAAATGTCTCTTCTATGTTGCAAAATGGAGAAACTTGTGTATTTGCTAGATTGACAAATTTTCCCAATCAACATTTTATTTATAAAATCTAATATATTTCATACGTTTGAAAACTATTTTGGATTCAATATCAACTTTCAGATTACTTGAAAATGAAAATTAATATATATAGACATACAAGGCAACAGAATCTGGCATGAGTGCTAAAGTTTACTGAAGAGAACACCATATTTGCTCTCATAAAGAGATAGAAAAACACAACACAAATTAATAAACTTGGAAACCTCTTCAAGATGAAGAATGCAAATTCACCATTCCAAAGAAAAAGATAAATTTACCGTGCATAAGAGCATCAACATCAGTAAATACTTCAAATGAAGGGATCTTGGCAGTTAATTTGCTCACTTTGACCTCTCTAAGCTACAATCAATCTCTGAATATCCTATTCATGCATGGAATCATATTTGTGATCCTGCCATGTAGATGGCATTTCATAATAGTGTATCATTCATGCAAAGATACTTTTTGGTGTAAGAACTAGGACATGTGACATTCTAGTTACTTTGTAACTTCTTTCATTAAACCTTGGACCCCTCCAATATTAATTTCCATGTCCCTCGACGCCTGTTGATAAGATACATCTAGATTATTGATAAACAGCTCCTACATGGGTTGGTTCAAAAGCTGCATGAGTAATTTTAAGACCCATAATGAAGCAGAAACCATGATTTGATGGTCAAGAACATAAGATAGTCATGAGTTGTCAATGACAAGTGCTTTTAGACAAGATATCCATATTTATATAAGAAATATAAGAATTAATTAATCAATGATATGGAAAAGGGAAAAAAATGCAAAACTAGAACTATCGAGAGATACTTGTGAATCCAAAGGTTTCAGAGTAAGTGTGATTAAAAACACTATGCATGCTTTATGGAGCAAGATGTTAGGCAATCAAGAAACGATATGCCAATACAATGAACACACACATGTGCAAACAATCTAAGCTTCCCTCTCTAAGGAGTAAGCTAGCACCATTCCCCACCGCTTTTTCTTATCCCATTTATTCATTAAATTAATATTTGCAGAGGTCACCCTCTCTCATGCAGGATATCACAAGATTTGATGCCAAACTGATGTGGGGCAGTGTAGGCTAGTTTATCTTGCTGATGTAGGCCCAATTAAAAGATGCTTCCAAGAACTGACTACAAAATGACCCAAATAATAGCAAACTTAGAAAAAAAAACAAGGGGGTGTTGATTTAGAAATCGTTGGTTTCCAAGACTGAAGTCAGCAAAGAGAATTAGGGAAGGACTACAGCAGGTCACAATCTATGGGTTTCAACTTCAAGCTACAATCCAGCAAGGGGTACCATAGAATGCTATAAGTATGGCTCAGGTTTCTTCGTGGCTTCAAGGTGGACAGCAAGAAGAACTCAAAAGACAAAGGATAAAGAAGAAGAACAAAAAGAAGAAAGAAAAAGAAATAGAAGGAGCAATAAAGAGAGGAGAGAATGTGTACCTGAATGAAGTAGTCCCTACCTCACGTAATAGGAAATCCTTCCTGGTTTCAAGTTTAGGCACCCAACTTGAAGCCTGAAGGAGAACAGCAGGCCACTCATGGAAAGCAAAAACCAGCAAATTTTTTATAATCCTTTCATAATAATGAAGATGCCAGCTTGCTAAGTTGGTAAAGTCTGTGGGTGTCATACCATAGACCTGGGTTCAAAACCCGTCATCACCTAAATTAACCACTAACATTTACCTATCAAAAAAATAAAATAAAATCATAATCGATTACAAGGGATTAGGCTGTTTTTACAAGCCCAAAACCTTCTAAAACCCGCCCAGCCATCAGCCACATAATTCCCTCTTAGCCAAATTGTGTGGGGGTATTTGCTCCCTTATAAAACCCTATTTAAAATATCATTACAAAAATACCCCAAAACAAAATTTAAAATACAACTTAGGTCCTAACTTTAATAACTCATAAAATATGAAATAAAATAGTAAATTGACTCTAATAAGACTCTAATCAGCAACTTTGACTTCAAATGAGGTGCCAATGATGTTCCTCCATGTGTCTTCTTTTGTGGATTCTACCAAGCCATGTGTGGGTCCCACATGACCTCCAATGTCCGCATCACAAGAACTAGATATTGATCTAAAAATCAGAATCTAGAGTAGCTATGGGAAGGATGCATCTGTCCCCTACACTTCAGAACAAAGCGGAAGGCTCCTAAATAAATAAAATAACAGCATACTCTTGGACTTTATCCTTACCAACTATATGAGCCTAGACATCTTCCATAAGGTGTCATCAATCTATACTTGCAAGACAACGATTAGTTGCACTCAAGAAGATCAATCGATTTTAAAGTTCTATCCTTGCTACGGCATCAAGCTTCTTATCAACAAAGAAAAGGTAAGGCCAAAGCAATCCTTTATTTAAGAACAGCAAAAGTTTTTATTTTTGCAGATTTTCTTTCTAGTGGTCCGATCAATACCTCAACTAGATATTCACCCACTTGTCTAACATCTATCTTGTTGAAACATAATAAGTATATTAACTCATCCCTCCCTTATCACCTTAGGGTTTTAGGAGAAACAGTTAATTGCTTTATTTAAGATGGTATCAGAGCAGGTTTTAGGTTGCTATGCGTATTACAACCTCATAGAGGTTAAGTCCAAAATACCCCCAAATAACACACTCTTGTCCAAAATAACCCTTAACTACATGAAATAACAAAAATAACACTAAAACATCCTACTAAAAGAAAAATACTCTTATATAATGTAATGTGGAAATAAAAAACATGGAAAGACTCTCTAATGGAACCATAACGTGGGCACAACCCTCATGCGCCTTCTCTGATAGACCTGAAACTCCCGCCTAGACCTGATGTCCTCATCATGGTGTAGAGTTAGATGAACCTACTAATTGCATGGGCTTTTTTCGCATAAATTTGATCACCGCCATGAGTTGCTCAAACTAAGAATCCATCTTGGTTTCTAAACTAGCAACTCTAATCGTTAACTGAGCTAAAACCTACCTAGTAACCTGAATCATTGTTGTATGTTCATCCACAATAGTAGACAGCGTAGCTGTAGTGTGAACCATGATGTTTGAAGATCTCTACCAAAGATTTAGGGTGTTCATAAATTTCAAGGTTAGGGAAAACCCTTTCAAAAACCCTAAAAGATATTAGGGTAACCCTAATATTATTTGAGAAAGGGCTTTAGCAAAATTCAAGAATGTTAGGGTATACCCTAAAATTATTTAAACACCTAAAATAGGCCCTAAATAAATTGTAAGTTTCTTGAAAAAACCCTAAAACAAAAAACTGATTATGTTGTTGAATCAAAGGATCCCGACTAATATGAATTAATTGGAAAACCTAACTCTGACACCAAATACGATATAGGATACTCTTTTTAAAAGGATCTGACAACAATTAGGGATAAACTACAAATGTTATATAGAAATCAAGAGAACTAGAAGAAAAATGAAATCAAGAACCAATAAAAGAGTGAGAAAGAAGACAAAGAAAGAAGATAAGAGGGTAGAATGTTCACCTCATGTAAGGGGTTAAGAGAAAACTTGGGATACCACACCCATGTCAACACACACGTGTCTTTTTTTCAAATAATCATCTTCAACTATTTTTCATTAATTTAATGTGGCCTTTAAATAGGCATTACATGGATAATAAAATAAAATAAAATCCTAGATTATAGATCTTCTAACAAAATAAATTTGCTAAATAAAAAAACTTCTAAAGAAAAAAAAATTATTGGTTGGCACAACAATTGGCCTGTTGACCAAGTCATTGGGCCCCATAAGATCTCAAATAATCTCTTAAAATATTTTCCACAAAACTTTCTAAAAATCCTAAACTTGTCAGCCAAGTTTTTTTAAAACATAAAACTTTCCCAAACTTATTTTCCTAAAAAAATAAAACTACTAAAACTTCATATTTTGTAAAAAAAAAAAAAAAAAAAAACTATTCCCATTTTTATAACACCCCCTTAGTAATTTGGTCATTACTTTCCCAAATCACCTCGGATTTGCGCGATCTTGGTCTTCTTAGAAAGGTAATTGAATAACCTATCTAATGATACCAAAATCAAGCCAAAAGGTCAAGGTTTAGCCATAAAAAATAAGGTCCAAAGTAAAAAATGGGATTACAACTAAAACCCTAAAAATACTAAATTAACCATGGCACTGTTGGCCTTATTACAAAATTACCACTAATTATTGGTTTTAAAATAGAAAATAACAGAAAAATAAACTACTCTACTAGACTTGACAAAGAGGACTATCCATG
>JAOXJP010154536.1:0-13037 GCA_025762735.1 Platanus orientalis
TCTCTCTCTCTCTCTCTCTCTCTCTCTCTCTCTCTCTCTCTCTCTCTCTCTCTCTCTCTCACACACACACACACACATACACACACACACACAGATATATACATGCCAGAGAACTATCAGATTATCAATCTAATCCCCTCATGCTCATGCTCATGTATGGATTCGTTAGGATGTAAGCCTTGCTGTGATTTGGATAAGATTTAATAGAAGCTCCACGCCTTGCTACAAGTTGTATTGTGGTCAGATTTAATGTATTGTAGTCAAATAATATATTGGAGAAGAAAGGATACAAAATCAAGCTAGAAACTATAATTTTTTAAGAATTTCAGTAAGATACCAGTAATTGAGGACAATGATTTACAAAGTTAGATGTATAAAGAACAGAAACAAGTGAAAAACACAATTTAAACAGTATAAAAAATATATATTTTGAACTTAGAAATTCTTGAGCTAGGTGTCCATAACTGATGCAACCAAATTGCCAGTCAAGAAAAGGTAGAGCAATCTCTCCAAAAAAAATATATTATCTCTCAAAATAAGAAAAAAGAAAAGGTAGAGCAGGGTAAATCCTAATATTAATAGGAAGACAGGAAGACGATTAAATACAAGCAAACATAAGGTGTTTAGTTTATGAACTTAATTAAGTGTCTTTCTGCTTAAAGGTCCACTTCTACAAATAGTAAGCATGGCTTGCTGGAGCTAGGAATTGGCATCTTCATATTCAATGCCAAAAGCTTGAAGATAATGTATCATCTTCCCAATACTACCTCACAAACTGTTTAATGTTGGATTACGCAAATATTCAATTACCAAATAGTTGTGATATTGAGCATTATCTGGGCTATGATATATCCAATCAACAGTCACGCATTTAAATTTTGCACAATGTTTGAGATGATTAGTAAAAAATATGTTATGTACAGCTGAGATAGTTCATACAGTCACGATTCGGTCTCTAAAAAATCAGCTTGGTGATTGTAGATGCTGAATTTTGATAGAATTTCTTAGGCTTAAAATAATGCCAATCTTATAATTGTTTTCTTTGCAGGACAGCAACTTGGGACCCTGATGGGCAACGTACATAGAGCACCCAAGTAAATCCCCACCCCTTCCTAAATTAATGAGAACCATCAAAACAGAGACTCCCTGATGATAATTTTCCTATTATAGAATTCTCCAAGTAACAAAGTTTATCAATATGTATCAAGGTTACATATCAGTTTGATCTCTGCTTAAATAAAATTTTGTCCAATCTTTCTTTTAACAGCCAATTCAGTCATCTTGCATTACTTAATCGAAAGTAATAAATATCAATCACATTCTTTTATTTGGACCAATACATATCCTCATTTCAAGTAACTGACACGATACACAAGTACTACCTAGTAAAAAGATTATATATGTGCCTTCAGTTGTTATCATCACATATCAGTATGTATTTACCCATATCAATTGATTCAAATATTAGTACATATCTATCCATGTCTACTGATGCATTAAGATCATGGATTAAAATATCTTTTTTTTAATTTATTTTTCTACCAATATAAAGTATCCAAGTGTATCATACTGTATAGCACAATATTTTTTTAAATCATATGTAGATGTGTATCGCTCATTTACCAAACCCACAAATTTGTATTATTTTTCTACTAAAGATTGATATTTTGCAAAAAAAAAAAAAAAAAATTAAAAAGAAAAAACTAATGTAATGAGAAGTTTAAAGGGAGACCTATAAAATTCATTGCAATTCTGTAATGTGAATGGAATGGAAATATAAAACTGTAAATGGTAGTATCTATGACCAAATGTTCTGTCGTTTTTGAGTATTAAACGGTAATACTGTTGATCTTAAAATCATACTTATACCTTGTCATGCAATTAAACAAAGATTCTAATCTCAGCATATTTTAAACATTTCCAATTTATCTTTTTACAATACATTAATATGTATCATAATTTAAGGTCACCAACAGACATATTAATAATGATATCTTCAACTATAATCAACAAATTGTCTTAGCCACCCTAAGATCCCAAAATGAAATCACCCAAACACTAAACAATAAGGCTCATGGCCCCAAAATCTTGGCTGAGAGAAAATTTCTTTAGCTCATGAGAATCAATTTGTAATCCCTCACGTACCCACCATATGGACATAAAGACAGAGAAGGAATAAAAATAGTAATTAGCAGGAAGTAGCCAAAAGGATGAGGGTAAAAGAATCAGTACTTTGGGGGATACTTACCACTGGTCACTATGTTACAAAAGTTGAACCCCACTGCCTTAAATTTTGGAATTGAATTGCAACTGCCTCATTTTAGGTTTTTGAGCTAAAAATACTAAAATACCTTCAGTACTTAAGCTATTCTCAATATGAAAATGGAGGCTATAGTATATGGCTTACAGAGTGGGAGCACATTTGAACCTTCTACCATAAAACCTAAATGAGGCACTTGTACTTTGAGGCAATAGAGCTTCACTGCCTTTACAACGATGTTCCAGGGATAATTTCTTCGTACTTTAAACTACAATTACTAATTATACATAACCACTTTGACTGGAAGAATGAAAGGTTCTTTTTTTTTTCTTTTGGATGGAAAAAAAATCTATTCAAACAACAAGTTTCATTTGTTGAACATGTGGAACAGTTACAATCATTACAAACAAGTCAAATATACTCACAGTAAAACTTCTTCCCAGAGGAGTATTCAGAAAATCACTCAGCTGCTTCCTATACTGCAGGATCAAAGGAGTAAAATAATTTATAACTCAGTATGCTAACTTCTAAAAAACACACACATAACTTTTATGACAACAATTGCATAATCCAATTTTAGACCAAACAAACTAACAAAAAAACAAAAAAATCAAATCACCAGGAGTGCAACGAATGTTTTACTCTACTAACTAGTAACCAAATGGAAGCGAGTTATTAATTTGACCAAGAATGCTATAGGCATTTACTCAGGGAATTTTTTGTCGGTTAAAAAGTTTGGGTGTTCAATTTGTTCAGACAAGAAGATACTAGTTGTCCTTTAGAAAATAACAAAATGTCATGTAGTGTCAGTTAAAGTTAGCGCAAACGGGAGCTAGGAATAGAAGTGGGATCTCATATAGCATATAAAGCAAAAGACAGCAATTTTTTTTTTTTTTTTTATGTAAGTACAGAAACTATATCAATATTAGATATTTATCAGCACCAAAAAAAAAATGTATGCACAGAGTTGCACATTAAGTAAAGAGTTAAACAGAACCTTGAAATATCCTACCTATCAAATATAAATAACCTTTATTTTCCCTGAAAAACGAAAGCAATTCCATGGTCCCAAATCCATTCTCAATACCCATCTGATCATGTTGAGTTGTGTCCACTTACACAACAAAAGGTTCAGATAGGAAGTAGCTAAAGTTTCTCGTAACATCTATTAATAATACTCCAGCTTTTTCCTTACAAGCTTGACAGCCAAATGTATTGGACAAGGAAAAACCACAGATAATTCCTATCACCTCCAGATTCTCTACAAGTGGGAGACGACCTCAGGTTATTTACTGAAAAGGAAAGGAGGTTGCTACTCAAATTACCATCCCACTTGAATTTGAGCATTCTTCTATCATTGTAGGCTTCACTTCTACATCTATTATCTCCAATCACTAAGCAAGTCTTAAGTTCAAATTCCTAAGCAAAGCCCATTCAATAATGATCTTGTTAGTCCTTTAAAGAATTTTTACTTGAGGCCAACTTTGTCCCTATAAATACTGACACATTTTTCCTTCCTTGCAGCACAAAGATTGTCGAAGGAAACGTGCCCTGCGAAGTGCAGATGCAAACTCTCCTGTAAAAAATCCCCCAAACAACTCCACAATTTCGATTTGAAAGATGAGAAAATCACAAAATGAATGAATATAATATAAAAATCCTCTGATAACTGCATGATTGATAAAGAAATAATTAACAAGAAGATGCCAGCTTGCTAAGTTGGTAAAGTCTATGGTTGCCGTACCACAGACCTGGGTTCAAAACTCGTCTTCACCTACTAATAAATTAACCACTAACGTGTACCTATCCAAATAATAATAATAATAATAATCAACAAATTATGCACATATTTGAAAACAAGATTTTCTCTGTTGAAAATGGTCAAATATTAGGTTATCAAATACCATTTGAGAAAGATCTACACTTGTGACTTTAAGTACACACCAAACACTAAATAACACTGAGAACTTCACAAATAAATTTCTGAAAAAGAACTGCAAAGAAAAGTTATGCTGGTTATACCACTCCAAACATTTACATCTAGCTTCTCTTGATGTATGGAGGCATACTTCAAGGTAATACAAGTTATACAACAACTAGTTGAAATGGTTTTGAGCTGAAAATTTCCTTGGAATACTCATGATTAACTTGACCCCGATTGCTTGAAAGCACTCATCCACCAAACCACCTTCCTAAGACTTATGACTAAGCAAAGGACGTCAATGAAGTGTCAGTAGCAACCCCCTCCCCCAGCTCCTACACACATGCTGCATAATCATCATTGATATTTTCCAAGCCCCTCTTCCAACAATCTGGGTTAGCACTACACCACAAGAAACCTTCAGAAGACATAGACATTACCCCAATATTGATGCGGACATGATTAAGAGGTTGATGTATGTGCCACCCCACAAGAGGTCCAAGTTCAAGAAGTGTACAACATGTGGATTAGTTTGGATCTTTTAAGGGTTGGGACAATATTGTAATAAGGCCAATAGTGCCAAGGGTATAGGTATTTAGTTATTGCATGGGTGTCCTGTAATAAGGCTAAAAGCCAAGGTCAAAATAAGGGTCTTATGTGCTAGTCGACAGCGGCTTGTTTTTGTCCTTTCGTGGACTGCAAAGTCAACAAAAGGGACCCACAACCAAGCTGGTTGACAGCCCCTTTGTGTGGGTTTTGGAAGTCCTAAAATTTTAGGAAAGTTAGTTTTTAGAAGTCCAATAATTTTAGGAAAGTCTTGAGTCTTAAGTTAGGAGTATTTAGAAGTTTCTAATTTTAGCAAGTTGCTATTTTATTGCGTCTTACAAGCCTATAAAGAGGCACCTACGAATTCAATGAAAGTAGAGAAGATGAATTAGAGAATTGAATTGGGTTTGTCCCTTGGGCATGTGTCCCTTCTATCCCCTCTCTTTGGTGTAGCCGTGGGCTCCCAACTAGGGTGCTGTATCCCTAGCTTCTCGCTTCTTCTACTCTCTTCTCTCTTGATCTTCTAATATTCTTCTACTTCTCCTCTACCTCTTATTCTAGCTTCTTCTATTTCTTCGTATCTTCTACTATTCCCTGTTGAAACCTCTCCTATTCCTAAACATATTAGTTGCCAGAAATCAGATTTAAAGAGCTACAACAAAGTTCCTATCAGCTGAAGGTCCTAAGATTGATTCCACTCCAAATCGCAGCCTCCAAATAAGGGTATTCTAGCTGTTGGTTCATCAGGGTAAGTTCTTCCGTTAATTCTCTATATATACAGAAAACTCTGCCAAATACCTTGCCTTAAAATTCTGTTGCTTAATCTTATGTTGGAGTCCACTGTTATATCCCTCCAAAACAGAATTTTCTGATTATATCTATCTTGAAAATCACCAGCCCTATACTTCCTTATTTTCTTACTTTTCTTTTAGGGTTTTATTCCCCTATGTGTCCCCTTATAAACCCCCCAAACTCCTCTTGATTTCCCTTCTTCCTTGCTAGCTTCTAATCAAAGAAGCCCAAACGTTTTCTTTTATTTCTTCTTCACATAACTGATGTGGACATGGAAGATCGAGTGGGGCCCAAATAGCTCTTGATGAGGTCCACACATGAAGGCTGATGGAGGTCACATGTTCTCTTACCACATGGAGCTGATGGGGTCTTTTAAAGAGCTATTTTATGTGTTTTACTTAGTATTTTTCTGTTTTGAAGAGTCTAGGACATAGAGGTCTTTTAGTTTTTTGTTTTAGGGTATTTTGGTCTTTGGAATTTATTTAAGTCTTTTAGAAGGTTTGGTCGATCATTTTGTTTTGGATGTGGGGGACGACTTGCCCTAGCTTTTTTTTGAAGGTAAGATAGCTATAAATAAAGCCTTATCTTGTATTTCAACTCATTGATCGATTGAAATAAAATTCTTGAAGTTCAAGCTCTCGGCTGAACTTAACCTGCAAATGGTTTTTAGGTGGTGAAACTCCACAATAACCATGTAATCCTTCATATTCTTCTTCTGTTCTTCTCCTTCTTCTTTTTCTATCTTCTTCTTCTTCCTCTACTTCAATTTCTTTGTTGTTTGGAGTTCAACTTCTGCCATAACCCATAAAGAGACCATCGGTTTAAGTTCTCGAAGTTCTTTCTGACCTGTGGCTATGCCTGGAATGAAGTCCAATTCTTTTTCAAATCCCCTATCTAGAAACCGATCTCCTTGAGCTCTCGGATGGATTTCCTGATCATATTCTTTGGGTTTGAATCCCTGAGTTTTATACCCTGCAGCAGTTTCCAAATCACTTTCTGATCTGCTGAAAGCCCCAAACCAGAAAACCCTCTTTTTTACTCTTGAGGAACCCATAAAACACGTGAATCCTCTTCTCTTTTCGCTGATTTTCTTTTACTGCTGTCATGTTAATCATTACACCCTATCTTAGATAAATATTAAACCCTCAACTTGTTTGTTGTTTTAACACAGATATTTGTAATGCGGACAACATTATGTGACTTATGTATATGCCCCCATATAAGAGGGCAAGATTTAAATTTACATGTTATGTGGGGTTTAATTCTAATTTTGTCAAGGCGGGGTTAATTTTGTAATAAGGCCAATAGTGTCAAGGGTATATTAGGAATTTTATTTGCAAGGGTATGGTTGTAATAAGGCTTGAAAGCCAATGTCAGTTTAGGATTTTAGGCTAATCCCGAAACTGATATTTAGTCCAAGTTTTATAAGGTCAAAACTTTCCTTTTTGACTTATTTTGATGTTATTAGAGAGGTTATTCAGATACCATTCTAGCGAGACCAAAATTGCGCAAATCCGAGGTGATTTAGGAAAGTTATGACCAAATTACTAAAGGGATATCAGTGAGTGAAGGGAATAGTGTTTTAGAAGGTTTTTTATTTTAGTATTTTTTAGGCTACAAGTTTTAGGAATTTAGTAGTTTCTAACTTTTCTTGAGTTGTAAGCATATTTAAAGGCAACCCCTCCCCCTACTTTATTCAATGAAGATTATTAATCAAAAATTGTGTGTGAACTTGGTGTTTCAAGGTAGGCCGTGGCCTAGGTCCTCTCTTCTTCCCTATGGTCTAAACTAGGCTCCCCTCTTTCTCTCTCGTGGGTTGTAGCAGCCTAAGTGCAGTCGTGAATCTCCCTCACCCTCCCTATTCTTTATCCCTTCTCTCATCTTCTACCTTCTTCTTTCTCTTCTAATTCTCCTCTCATATTTGCTGGAAATTCAACAACATTGTAGGATTAAAGTGTTGGACTCCATTAACAAGGTATGTGTTGTCAAAATTTTTTAGGTTTACATATTCTTAAAATTGCCCCATCATATACCTTCTACTTTTTTAAATATTCTTATAGGGTCTTGATCCCCACGTTATCCTCTACAAAAGCCCTCTCTTTCTCCCTTAATTCCCTTCTCCCTATCTCCATCTCTCTTAATTTTAAAAAATTCCCTACTAATTCCATTAAAACTTTCATTAAAGAATCTTTGGTTTTCTAAAATTTCATGATTTGACAAAACAAATCTTATCTACAATTCATGAAATTTGAACTGTAGGACCTCTATACACATCAGACCTTGTGCTAGAAATTTTGAAATTTCCTGATGCATCAGAAGAGTATTTTGATCATTTTAAAAATTTTGTCCAAAATTACAAATTTGCCTTTTTGGTTCTTTTCCTCTATTTCTTTCTCATTTTCTGTTATAATTTCTTCTAATCCCTTCTCTATCATCTTATCCCCTGTTTTCCTTAATTTTGTGACTACTTGTGTGTTCTACATTAATTCTTGAGCTATTTTGCTTCCACACTTTAATTTTGGGAAAGTAGTTGAGGTTCTTGGGAATATCATGCATCAATTTGTCAGGGTTTGTTCTCTCTTATTTCAGTCCCTAATCTACAGAATCCACAAACCAGATCTCTCCTCTTCTTCTGATAAGCCTTAGTTCAGTGTTGCTGTTGAGATTATTTCATTTGCATACAACAGAACCTTTGTAAATCATTATCACCTAATGTCATATCCTGTTTTGGGTTTTATTCTATTTGAATAAGCTAGAAACTCAGACCTGAGTTTTCAAAAAAATTTATAGTTTCCTTATCAGAATACCCTGAAACTTTGGGTTCGGTCTATCCCTTCTATGTAGACCTAATAGCCTTCCAAATTTCAAAGCATTCAGATACCTAGCTTGGGTTTCCATATAGATTAAATTCTGTCCAAAATTTCCAGCAGAGGTGTTCTCTACGGTTCTAGCCTTTTAGACTTCATTAATTCCTTAATTGAGGCTTATTCATGTCCTAGGAACTTCTTGTTATTACCCTTATAACAGAAGGCATACCAAGTGTTTGATAATCACCCTGAATGAGTATGTAAGTAACTATTCAGCTCCATAAGTCTGTGGTCTGTGCAATTGGTCATTACCTGCTGTTTTAGTGTTCTGAAATTTAAATCATCATATAATAACATTATCAGCAATGAAAAAACAAAAGTGTCAATTCAGATGCTTATTTGAAGAAATGGCGGATAGGACCCCGTTCTTTTACCCAATAGATAATATTGTGAAAGATGGACATCAGATATAATTTTCCCCAAAATAAAATAATAGCAATAAAAACGCAATTTTAGTAAAGCGATTCTAAGACTCAAAATTACCGTAGTCCTCCTACAAAGTAAAAACTGATCATCGTAAATAAATCAATTCAACAAAAATAATAATAATTCGACAAGATTACACATATAGACATAATAAACGCAAATTAAAACTTCAATGAATAAACATTCAAATAATCATCAAACCCAAAACACCCATAAAGAAAATAAATAGAGAACAAACCCTGGGCCAATCCCTGGAGAAATCAAGGGTGAAAGAACGCCAACGCCGTCCGATTTCAAATTCCCGGTCAAGCTCGCGCGCCCGGTCGGTGGCAGACTGCACGACGTCGGATAGACGTCGGGAGACAGAGTATTGACGGTCCAGACGCTCTGCGGTCTTCTTGGCGTCGAAGAGGAGCTGCTCAAATCCGTCGTTGGCGCTCTGCCACGCTTCCCTCCAGGCCTCGCCGGATTTCACCCGCTTCGCGAACCCATCGAAGTCGCTCCGGCGGAAAGCCCGTATTGCCACCGCACGGCGTGTCGAGATGGGTCTTTGTTGGCTAGAAAGCCGGGATTTTGAGGAGGACAACAAGGGATGCCATGGCAGGCTCGTAGTCATGACAGTAGCTCTCTGCGTTAACGGGGCCGACGGAGAAGGGAGATGTGGAGGGGGGTGCGTAGTTTTATTATTTGGCTTTATAACTGGAGGATTCTTCTAGCGTGCACGCGGAGCATGCTTGTAATAAATAAAAACCGTGTGCTGTTGGTACTAATTTCTCTCTGTCCGCGCTTGGAATTTTTTATTTTTTTTATTTTTTATTTTATATTTTAGTAGAAGCTTTAAATGCAATTATAAAATTTTAAAAACAATGTTTACAAAAATTGAAATTAAATTAATTCTTATCTTGAACGCTACACAAATTATGTCCTAATATTTCAAGTCACCAATTGGATACTTCACATTTGATATTATTTACCAGAAGAAAAGGCTATATGATTATTAGCTTATTTTGAAAGTTGGTGAAGATGTGTTTGTTTGTATGAAGTTGAAAACTTGACTTCGGATCCTCTTGTTTTGCAAGAGAAGCTCCGCCTTGCTTCAAGGAGGATGCAATACATGAACATATGATTTTTATGATATTTTTGTAATTTTCTTTTCTTCTTTATTAGTTTTTGTTTACCTACTTTTAAAATAACCAAAAGAATGGTGACATATATATCTTAACACATTTGAATGCAACCAACAGAAAGGCAACACATAAAGCAATGAAGTAGGGAAGGCAAAGAGTGTGAATTGTGCTAGAATGTTGACACATGTTTTAATCGCCCGTTATAGTTTGATGCATAGGGTTTAAACATGGGAGGAGAGTTAACCAAGAAGTGAGAAAAGAAAGGCACGATGAACCTTGCCCCCACAACCAGTGACAAAAACGAAAAATGTGAAGGGAGTTGCCATAAAAGTGAGTAATGGCGATTAATAAAGCAACAAAGTGAAGAATAAACTCGCAAAGTGGCAAAGTGAAGAATTATCATAGCCGATCAAAATGGTATAAATTACAGAAGAGCAAATGAAAAAATGGACCTTCAACCATTTGGCATATCCTATCTATTTAGGAGTAAGAATATAAGTAATTGTAGTTCTATAGTCGTAGTTGATAGTTTGTAGTCTATAGTGAACCATTCTCTGCTCGAAGTACTTTTTGATTCTAGCTTAAAGTCCTCTTAATTAAGGAAATTACGAACTCATTTAAGTATGATAGAGAAAAGGAAAATTAAAATCCGCATCAACAAATTAGCAATCATAGTGGGAAATTGTTGAAATATTTTTTAATATTTTGAAAGGTAAAGAAATCCCATTGGAAAAGGAAAGAAAGAGAGAGAGAGAGAGAGAGAGAGAGAGAGAGAGGCAAACTAGCACCACTCCCACTTTCCTCCTTTGGAGGAGACATATGGGAGTGGGCTAGGGTTACCACACTCTCTTCCCTCTCTCACATGATTAAAGAGATGAAAACCCTAATTAGGGATTGCCTCCAAACATATCTTTATAAATATGCATTATAACAGGAAAAATATGAGTTTTTTTGGAGAATGAATTTTAGAGGACTTTGAACGTGCAACATTGGTGGTTGCATTAGGGTTTTCTCAAAGAAAAGAAAGCAGAAGAAGAAAGAGGTGTTATGCATCCAAGGGATTTCTCTTTGAAGAAAAAGAAGAAGGAACGTGAAACTGCTTACAATCTTCATCTTCATAATCTTTGTCTTTTTCTCTTCTCACTATACATGTGGATCTTGATCTCGATTGTCTTCTTTTGAGAAGTAATACCTTGAGTTCTTGATTCAAGACTCTTATTATAATCTCACTTCTTATCAAAGGAGATCGTTTGATTTAAACAAGAATGATATTCTTATGAGAACCGGTTTTTTCCTTGTGAAAACTTACATTAATATCTAAGTGATTTGATTTGAGAAAACTGTTTTACAGCGTCGTTATGATACTAAATTTTCTGTAAAATTAATCTGTGGACTTTTGGGCTTTAAGAATAACAGCGATGTTTTATTCATCTATGCTGGAGAGTGCAAATCAGTAAAAACACAAGGGTTTTACCTGCACTAGATTGTATCCCTGAGTTAGCTTGGCTGCGATCTCTTGCATGTTACTAGGAGGCCTTGACTATCTTCAAGAAACATGATAATGACACATTTTTATGCTCGGATGAATCGGTTAACTTAAACTCTAAAATTGAAGATAAGAAAATTCAAAATTTTGCAATCTGCAAACTGAGTGTTGCGACTGATCCTCATTCACAACCAAGTTAGAAATAAATTTTAATTATTCCATCATTGTTGAGTTTCCCATAACTAGAAAGCTAACAGAGATGCCTCCTTAGAAGGATAAAACACCTGAGGTCACTGATGGCATCGAGGAATCACCTCTTGATGAATTGATCACTGAAATGTCTTATGAGCTCAGTACTAAGCTAGACGTTGGGAGAGAAAACTGATAATGGCTTCCAAGCCCTACAGAAAAGCATAATGCGCATTATTGTGGAAGATATGCAACCAATGGTAGAAGCTTCGAAGCATAAAAGAAAACTCAGGCATCAAACCAGAGGGTTGATCGAAGAGGGATGCCCCTCCAGAGCAACCCCTAGTACCTTGAGAAGACTCGAAGGTAGGAGCGGCCAACTAGTTATCTTGAACCCCAATGGGCTGATTTCTTTTATAACCAACCTTACAATGAAAATAAACATGACCTGGCTAGACAAAGGGGAAGCACTCAAGGCCTCGTGGTTAACCCCAAGATGGTCTAATGGCAAATTAGCATCAACTCGTAATAGCAAAAGAGCAGACCTTCCCAAATGATCCTCCCATAGGGGTCCGGATGGAGAATAATTGTCCCTAGGGTAATGGGTATCCTCCTTAGGGTTATTGATCCTAGGAGAATCCAAACTACTCCTATGACCAATATAGACAAAAGGACAACTACTATGGTATGTATGGTCCTGGCCCGTAGTAGAACCAATACTATCCCAATTGGCAACATAACCAATATTGTTAGGTATTTTGTATTGTCAATGTCCATTCCAAAACCTGTATATACATGCAGCATGGTCATGTAGTAGGACTTTGCGTGTAAGTTTTAAGTTATGTAAGTCAAAGTTAAAGAGGAAGAAGCTCTAAGTCAAGAAGCCTAAAAGACCACAAGCATCATGAGACAAGCTTCATTGAAGATTCCAAGATGTCTCAAGCCCCAGTACAAAGTCACCTCAAGAAACCAATCATATGCTCAAAGGTAAATTGGAAAAGGTTGGTAAGTGGTAGTGGGTGTTTAGGTATGTCCATATAGACTTATGGACTAATGGAATTAGAATGACAACGCAAACTTTGGAAATGTTCCACATTGGTTAGACCATGAATTAGACCATTTATAACCTTAGGTGGACTTAGATGGGTTAGAAAGACCCACACAACTCAAGATAAAGTCTTACATTGATTGGACCAATGATAAGTCATTAGCAAAAATTAAGAAAAGTAAAAAATGGCCCAACTTAAAAAGGCCATAACTTTGGATCTCGATGTCCACTCGAGGTCCAAAAATTTTCAAATCGAAGGGCTCAAAGAGATCTTTCTAAAAATAAAAATTTCTCCAATGAATGGTTATTGATGAATGAAGTATCGATCATTGGTGGGAAATTGGTTTTTTAGATTTCTGAGTTATCTCTAACGGC
>JAOXJP010154547.1:0-13037 GCA_025762735.1 Platanus orientalis
ATCTTAACTTGTCTTATCATTACTAAGTATATTATATAACCATAATTTAGGTGGCAACCATATTTTCATGATATAATTATGCTAGCGAGATCAAGAATATGCGCAACATGAATAAATTATTCTTTAACATTATCAAAAAGGGAAGTCATACAACCCTACATGTATTTTTAAACATCTTAAAACATATACACATGGATTCTAAGATCCTAACATGAAAATCCATGGAATATGTATAAGCCAACATATATTTAAAGGAATTCAATAAAGAGAACAATAGGCTCATGCAAGGAATCCAAATGCATCCAAGAACATGTAAATTGTAAGAGAAAAAGATTAAGAGACATTTTATCAAATATGTAGAGTGCAAGAATTAAGGAAATTCATAAAAAATTAAATAGGGAAACCCAATCCTCACCATCTCTAAGCATATCTTATTTGAATCATTCCATAGAATTTCTTAAGTAATTTATACACAACAACATGCTAGTATCATTACATGAAAACCAACATGCTTCAAAGTTATCTCCTAGCATCATCTTTAACCAACATATTTAAGAGATGTTCATCAACAACATAAATAATCATACTAGTCATAGCAAATTAAGCAAATCATCCATCAATATCATTCATGAAAACTATAGAGTTATAGAATTTTAGTTTACAAGCGTTCACAATACACGAGATTCATCATTTCAAGGAAATACATATAAATAGCATGTAAATCCACTTTTCCTCGTAGTATAAAATATTGATTTCTAAGATCCTAGCATGAAATGACAATATCTCATCACAAATCACCATAAATATGTGAGTTTCTAAGATCCTAGAAAATGTCTTCACAAACATATGATAAAACATCCATAGATTCAAGATTTTATCATTACAAGACTTCTAAGATCCTAAAAACAAGCAAAAAGAGAGTAAGTTTTATGTAACTACTTACCACAAGCTTCTTCTTCTAGTTGTCAAGATGATCTTGAAGAAGAATATCCTTTCATTTTCTTTTATTCTCTATAAAATGATGTAGATCTAACATTAGAATGATAAAACTAGGAATATCTAGGAAGAAATTAAGATATTCTAACAGATTTTCCATGGTTGAATGTGAAGTTTACCCAAATGGGGAAGAAATTCCCTTTTCTCTCCCAAGCTCTCTAACCTTTCTGACTCTTCATTCCTTAGGTGTAATTTAACTTATTTTATGGCAAAATGATGTTATATAATAATCTTTGTATGAGATTACCCTTCCTTAAAAAGATTTCATACAAAATGGGGAAGCAATCCCTTTTTTTTTAGAATCTGGGCGCAATGGGACCCATCCCCACAATTGGGGACCCATCCCGGACACTATCCGTGATCCATCCTGGATTTAGGCAACCTATCATGGATTCACACACTGTTTGATGCATTGGAAATTAGACTGATAAACATTTCCAATTAAGTATGGCTTATACTGAAATTGTCTTAGGATTGGTACAGGTTTGTTCGTGAAGTTATCCCAATTATACACTTAGGAAAACTTCCAAACTCGAACAGTTGTAGTCTAACTTAAGTTTTGTACTTCTATATTGGTCCTAAGAGTTCCTAAACCATCCTAAGGTCTGTCTAAACATTTGAAAAGACAATCTTACCCTCTTAGGGGTAAAATCATAGTTTTACCCTTTAAGTGCAACACGGGATGTTACAACACCATTTAAACCCAAGTGAGAAGGGTCAAGTTTGCACCAATTATACCCAAGTGAGAAGAGTTGCTACTACCTCCTATGTGACAAACAATAAGAATCCATAACAGTTCACACCGATTATACCCAGGTGAGAATGATTCCATTTATAATTCCCTTTGATGGACAAGGTGGCTTTCTAATAATATATATCATTCTCTTACAGTTTCAATCAAATCACATATTCCTTAGAAACAACATATAACAATTTTTTACATTGACTAATTCAAAATAACATATAAAAACATGCTTGATCCAACTAGGCACAATCTATAGAATATGTTTTCAAAGCATATCAAATTTGTCTAAAACAATACTCATGAAAATCACTAATGGTAGAATGTAAAAATCAACATATTTCTTTATAAAATAGGACTTAAGAACACTAAGAATAAATCAAAAGATTAAATATATAATTTCTTGTGAATCAGTAAATCATGACCTCTAAAATTATTTAGATGATAAAAAAATTCTTAAAATAGTCTTTACAATTTTAGGAATAAAATCATCTTTTAAAACTCTTGATTTTCCATTAAAAACATAGTTCTACATGTATTAATAATGCAAAATGGATTCAAAACTAATGATTCAACTCTTTAAAATCATTTAGAATTGAAGACAAATCACTTTTAAATTGGGTTCTTATAAAACCATTTTATTTCTTTCAAAACCATGTTTTAAAACTTAGGTAAAACCAAAATCATTGAAGAACGATTCAAATCCGGTTAAAAAATGAATAAAACCTTTGCAAAACGGAATCAATGAAGTTTTAAGAACCTGAAGAATGAAATCAAAACAATAGTTTAGCTGTGTTCTTACAAAACAAATTTTCCTTTGCAAAACAAATTTTAAGAACTTAAAACGATTCAAATCCAGAACAAAACGATCAAAATCTTTTACAAAATGCTATTAACAAGGGTCTAGGAACCTATGGAATCAAAACAAAACAATAATTTACATGTCTTATTACCTCTTAGTATGCAAAAATCATTCATAGCTTTGTTCTTCAAAAAAATCCCCAAAACTTTAGCAAAACCTTGCTTTTCCTCTTTGATTCTCTTTCTCTTACTCCTTGTTTTAATCTTTGTGTTTTTGTATTGGATTAGGTTAATAAATATTTCCTATATAATCCCTAAAAGAGCCCACCATTTTTTTGGGAACTTTCCAAATCCAAAAACTATGAAAAATTGCAGAAAAATCGTATTTTATTGTTTTTACCCAGCATGACCGGTCATACAAGACCCATGACCTGTCATAAGGTCTTGTATGAATGGTCAAACAAAAAGTCATATTTTCTTCAATTCTGATAGGTGGTTATGACTAGTCATTTAGGTCTTCATGACTCATCATTTGTTTTTCTTTTTTTATCGCCTTTTTACGAAAATGGCTAGAACTTCCTTTAGGAAACTCCAAATTGATCATCATTTGTTGTGCTAGACTATAGACTTCTATACCTATCCAATAACATAAAGTTTTCTCATAGATTCTTCCTACATTTTAGTTGGTATCTCTCTAAATTTGATTAGTACTTGTGTACTTAAATAATTCTAAGTGTGTGTGGAACATATATATTATATGTGATCGGTATAGATATGACACATGTGCGAAATGTGTGCTAACTTATGCTGGGTGTTACACTGATAGACAAGGATTGCATCATGACAAGCTTTCCACATAAAGAATTTGATTTTGTTTGGGAGTTTCGAGCGTCAAATAGCTTTCCACTCTCTGGAGTGATCTTCCTTATTTAGGTCCTCGGGGCTACTTACAAGAACAGTATAGTAGGATTTGACCAAAAACATTCCTTTCTCATCCAACTACCAAATGAAATAGTCTTTCCTTAGATTAGGGGAGAGCTGTATGGATTTGATAGCTTCCAGCTCTTGAAGTGAAAAATAAGGTGCAATGTTCTCCAAACATCTACCCCTTCTTTGATCAATCAACGTTGAGACCTTGGTTAGAGAACTAATTCTTGGATTTGTGGAGGTGAGTATTCCCTATTCCATTGTAGGAATCCAAGCATCTGACCTAATATCTATATTTTCATCACTCCCTACAATCCACAAACAATGCTTTTCTAGAAAATCTTGACCTTTGAGAATACTTTTCCAACCCTAGGAACCACTACGACGAATAGGATTTTGGAGGAAATTTGATTTAGGGAAGTAGATGGACTTTAGGACTTGAGCACAGAGTAAGTTAGGTTGTTGAAGGATTCTCCACCTTGCTTAGCTAGAAGAGCTATATTTGAAGCATTGAAATCCCTAAAACCCATACCCCTATCATTTTTGGCTTCCGCAACTAGTGTCGATTGATCCAACAAATACCCCTCTCCTGGTTTTTTTGACCCCACCAAAATGCCTTTTGCTTCTAGTCCATCTTGGAACTGATTGATTTCGGTAGTAGGAAGGAGGACATGGCATAGATTGGCAAAGAGGAGGTGACCGATTTGATAAAGATTTCCTTACCCCCTTGGGATAGTCACTATTAGGGTTGCGAATAGACCGGATTTGGAATGGATATGAGCATATCCTTTTTCATATCCTATTATAATGGATATTATAAAACTATACCGTATCCTAACCGCTTAAATAATTCAGATTTTGGATATCCAAAAAAAAAAAGACAATTCCATATATGTCGTCACCATAGCCAATGCGGTTTTCCCTAACCCATGTCTATCCTCCCCAAAATCTCCGATGCTGTATGGCCTAGCAACGATGTCGGATGGAGCAAAACACCATCTCTTCTCCTATGTGGTGGGTGTGAACTTCCATCACTACGGCATAGTTGTGATAATACCTGTGGGTGCTGCCATGGACCAAGATAGAATAGATATGAAATAAAGAGGTTATACATTTTTAAGGGTTTTGGTTATTAGGCTATTTAAGATTGTTAGATTAGTTTTAAATCCAACAATCTATTCTCTATATTCTCTATATTGTTATATTTTAACGAAACAAATATTTAACGGAACAGATCAATATAATTTGGTATCCTATCCATTTATAACGGATAGTTTTATAAACAAACCAGATAAGGTTATTTCGAATCAGATGCAAGCCAAAACATGGTCATTTTTCAGATAACTTGTAGCCCTAGTCACTATTCCTTCCATCCTTGGAGCTTTTGATCCACTCTTTCATTGATGGAACAAAACAAAACAATCTTCTTTCTACCAATCATAGATGGAAGACCAAGGTATATACCTTGATTGAGTTGCTGATATATTCTTAATTGCCTCCCTATTTGACTAGCAACTTCCATAGGAGTTTGTCGACAGAAGATGGCTTCATATTTGTCATAATTTATTTACTGGCCTGAGGCTTTTTAGAATGTCTCAAGACAATGAATGAGAGCCGTCAAGTCCATTTGGGACACCTCTATGAATAATAGGCAATCATTAGTGAACAATAAGTGTGATATTTCAGGACTTCACTGACGGATCCAAATACCTTTGAAATACCCTTTAAGTTGTATGTGTGGGATGGCTGCAGAAAGTCCTAGAGTTGGAATGAACAAGTAAGGGGATAACGGGTCATCTTGTCTAAGGCTTCTCTCTGGCGTGAAGGGAAATTTAGGGGATCCATTTATGAGAAGTTAAAAGGTCATTGAAGAGATACATTGGAAAATCCATCTACTCCATTGGGTATTGAACCCCATCTTTTTCATTGTTTGTAGAAAAAACACCCATTCCACTTGATCATATGCTTTACTCATGTCCAATTTGAGGACCATCAACTATTTTCTCCCTTCGTGGATACGCATGTGATGAAAAATTTCATGAGCCAACAGAATATTATCAAATATAAGCCATCCTTTAAAAAAGGCACTTTGGTTAGGGGAAATGTGGTTTCCAATTACTTTTTTTAGTTTGTTTACAAGGGTCATAGAGATGATCTTATATAACACATTGCAGATACTAACGGGATAAAAAAAGGTTGGTTCATTAGACATTTTGATAAGAATGAATGCAATGAAAGTTTTATTTACGAGGGACAGATCAACTTTCCCCACAAAGAAGTCCAACACAAAGGTGATGACATCACTACCCACAATATTCCTACTCAATTAAAAAAAGTTGGTGCCAAACTCTAATATTTATTACATTACGTCTTATTGTTATGGGATCACTTTGAGAAACAACACTAGACAGGATACCGAGTGGACAAAAGGATATAAATTAACCTTGCGTTTGGTTTTCACTTAGAACAAAATCATGTAATTTTGGTTTGCCATTGTACCTGAATGCATTAGAGCCCCACCCAAAATAGATTGATTTACATTCATTACCAAAATATGAATCATAATATAAATCATTTAATTTACTACAAAACTTAAGATGACTTTGTTTCTAATTTTAGTTAACAAATCAATATGAATTTTAATAAGTTCATTTTGAACCATCACCTTATGGCTTCAAATGCCATGGGAATTTTTAATGAAATGATTTCATTACCGGTGACAACCAAACATGGCCTAAGAAACTTAATAAACTCAAAATAGAAAATATATAGAATTTCAAAGATGAGATTTACCGTTAGTATTCAAAACATCCTCCAACCAAATAAGGGGCGAGTCTAACCAAATTTGGGTTGTGGGATTCTCTTTTTGTTGTTGTTGTGATAAGCATGTGGATCAGTGGTTAGTAATTAATAGATGAAGATGGGTTTGGCACCCAGCTCTATGGTATGAACCCAATAGACTTTATCCCAAACCAAGCTAACTTATGAACCATCTTGTTAAAAGACTTATTTACATACAAGAAAGATCTCTTGAAAAGACCTACAAACATCCATACAATCTTTAATTAAATTAGGATGATCTCTATCCATAAATTGCGGTGGCAAATTTTGATGGTTTTTTTTTTTTTAATAATCTTTCAACATTTTTTTTTTGTCTTTTAACATGGGGTTTTGTTTTTTGGTTCATGCTTCAAAAAACCACATCAATATTTGTCACAATTGATCACTGAGGCTATAATTAGTTTGTGGATTTAAATTTTTTGTCCAGGATAGTGTCCAAGACCATGGGGACGACACTTGGCGGCGAATGGATGGGGATTTGAAATTTCACCTAATCATCCCAAGTCAAACATGGGTTAAGGTAACTCTGAATTTGGGCCTTAACCATAGATAAAATTGTTTTTCTTTTTTACTTCCCTTTACCTCTCCACAATCGAGGACCACCATTGACTGGGGACCACCATCAACCAAGATGACCATCTACAATCCTAGCCACTTTGTGTCAATGCTTTGTGTATTGTCAACTCCATGCCAAAGAGTTTGTAATTAGATGGACTTGTAGTTAGGCCTGAGTATTGTAAATCAATGATGTTGGAGTCTAGTATATACGAATGAGTCAAGTGTGTCATAGTCTAGAAAGTATGCTTAAAGGAATAATTCAAGCCAGGAAGACTACATACAACTTAAGAGACATCTAGCTCATCACTTGGAGGAACCAGAGAAAGTCTCAAGTTGTTACTCAAGGCATCTAAGGCACCAACTGTGTCAACCAAATGTAAAATTAATCAGAATTTGAGGCTTAACCATAGGTAAAATAATTTTTTCTTTTCTTTTAATTTTTCCTTTTTTCTTCTCTTTTCCTCTCCACGAGGGGGACCACCATCGACTAGGGAACACAATTGACTAAGACGACCATCTACGATCTTGGCCACTTCGTGTTAATGTTTGTGTATTGTCAATTCCATGCCAAAGAGTCTGTACTTAGATGGAAATGTACTTGATCCTGAGTACTGTAGATCATTGATGTATGAGTCAAGTATGTATGGATGATTCAATTGTGTCATAGTCTAGAAGGTATTCTCAAAGGAATAATTCAAGTCAGGAATACCACATACAACTCAAGAGACATATAGCTCATTACTTGGAACAACCAAAGAAAGTCTCAAGTTGTGACTCAAGGCATCCAAGGTACCAATTATGGAAACCAAATATAAAATCCATGAAGGTTGGTAAGTAAAGGGTTAAATCTAATATGGACCTAACTTGGAATACCATAGGATGGTCGAAATGGACCCAATCGATCCTTATAGAATATGGACCGTCTATGGACTAAATTGGATTAAACATATGTCAAAAATGCAAAAATAGGAGAATCAGACCGATCCAAAATATGGTAGAGATCTAGGTGCTTGCGAGTGTTTGTAGAGGTGCTTCGGTAAATACATGGATCACTCTAGTGCTTATAAGACCAATCCAATACTTAACAGACCAATCCAATACTTAGTGGACCGATAGGGTTTGCCTCAAGTGTGCCTAAATGATAATAGGTTGTGACTAGATCAATCAAGTCAAAGTGGACCGATCCAAATCGCCAAAATTGGAAAAAATATTATGTCCGAAAAATATTAATGGCCTGTTTTTTTTTTTTTTTTTTTGCTCATTTGAGATGGACAAGCCATGTGATTTTCATCCATCTATAAATATCTAGAAACTCCAAAAGCTTGTTAATGATTTAGAATGAAAAACCCTAGTTCGTATAAGCCTTTAGTGAAGTTCTATGAGTTTTTTCTCTTCAATAAGTCAAATCTTTGCGAGATCATTCCACACTCAATCCCAATAGCTTTTATATTGTAAAGTCTACAAGGGAATTATGTGCTTAGGGTTCCCAACCTTGGAGAAATCCAAAAATTCTAAGAGGTAGAAGGATTTATACAGTTTCTACACCAAATCTAAGTCTCTCAAGTAAGAAGAGTGTTGGTTCACACGATCACAACAGCCTACTAAAGAGGCATTATATGTGGAGATAAAAGTCTTCATAAAATTCATACTTTTCATCATTAGAACTTCTACTGAAGTCATCAGAAACAATTGATACCTTCGTTGGAGTCACCGGAGGTACGACATACATTCGCTGAAGCCACCGAATGTGAGGTATTTGTAAGGCAATTGCTTAATCGCTGGAATTGTGGGTAATTGAAGTTTTAATTAATTTTCATGTAATAGTTTATTAAACTATTAATAAAAATTAATAGGCTCTATAAGGACTGAGGAGCATTTTTTGGAATGGAACTAGGCCAAGGAAGTGGTCGAACTACCATAAAACTTGTGTCTTTGTGTGATTGTGAATTACTTGGAATTTAGAATTATTAGTTTGATAATCACATCTCCACACACGCACACATGCAAGGATTGTGTATATATTGAATATTGTACAATGTATCTTGCATTGAATACAAAAACAGTGTTTGTGAATTTAATCTAATAAAGTAGTCAAATTAAGTACATGTGTATTAATTGAAAATTCATGAGTGCCTGTCAATTAAATTAATTGAGTGAACTTTGATAGAATACATTTAAAATAAATTAAAACAAGCCTTGACCAAAGCTAAATTTAAATTTTAGTATAATTCTATTGATCCCCCTAGGGTTAAACCTAGGCTCAATTTAGAATTTCACTTCGACCATCAATGACCATCGTTGCCGCCGTCTACCACCGCTGACTGGCAGGTAAAATCAATCCGACCAAGTTCCCTCTTTTTTTCATCACCCTTTCCTTTAACCTATCATGAGTGGCGGGTCCCCCACCATTGTTCCAAGTCTCCATGGACCACCTGCAACTGCAACCTCCAACCACCTATTGGGTGTCCTTGCACATGACCCTTATGACCCTATTCTTCCTCTTTTTAACCTTTTTCTCCTCTGTTATCTGCAAACGAATAGGGAGATCTATAATACAAATTTTAGGAACCTGTAGCTGTAACCTCTGGCCACCTCTTGGGTATCCCTGCACAAGATCCCTCTCTTATTTAGGCTACATGTGTTGTTGGATTGTTGTAAAGATGAAAAAGGAAAGTAGAAGAGGCATCAATATATAAAGCAATATCTTACAACTAGTGCTCTCTTATGTTTTGTGCCCAATGTTGTATCAATTCAATGACCATTATCACTTCTATTCATAAAATTTTATATATATATATATATATTGCAGGAGATAGGTATTATTAAGCCTTGAGAAAACTATAAAGCATCTAATTAAATTTTCAGTTGAGCCAATACAATTTACCTTGGTATTTAATTCAAATCAGTTTTTTCAAGAAACTGTGTGAAGTTGTTCATTGAAGGCAAAAATATTCCTTGTCCAAGATGTATGTATCCTTGAGTTAGATAAGGTTGCACGAGTAATTAAATCGGTTCTACCTTTCTGTTCTTTATTTTATTTTATTTTGGATTGGTACTGCACTACTTTTTCCTATTAGTCAAGTATTAGTTAGACCGGATCCTCTCCTGCCACTTATGACCTGCTAAGGTCCTGTCTAACAGGTGGCAGTACACTATTGGAGGGAAAAGGTGAATTTCAATTTTGAAAAATGCAGTTCACTTTTTCCTGCCAATCATCTCCAGCCACCTATTAGACAGGATATTAACAGGTCATAGGCCGGGAGGAGAAGATCCTTTGCGAGTATTAGTCTACCTGTTCAAATACTGTGTATTTCCACTTTTGGCTCTTTCAACTGTGAGCACGTGTGCATTTCTATATGCATACATGTCCATTTGTTTCTTGTTCAGTTAAATGCTTTTGTTATTGGATATTTGAGATAGGCATGTTTTGTGATTGGTCTGTTTTTATTGAGGTTTTTCCAATAAATGCATGTATGAGTGAAATCCCTATTATAAGTGAGAAACCAAGTATTACCATAGGACTTTACTAATGCCTCTGTTGCTTTGCTTTATTCGAATCTTACTTCCAAATTCCAATTCAAGGATGACTGTTCCTTCTTTTCTCTTTTCTTGGTCATTTTTTTCTGAAGATATATTAAGCTAAATGTATATTAGATGTTTTGATATTAAGAAGGTTGTGCATAAGTTGAACTATAATAATGGATGTGCAATAGGGCGGATGCATAAGCTGGACTACAATAATGGATGTGCAACAGGGAGGATGCATAAGCTGAGCTTCAACATGAAACCTCATGGTAGGGGTCTCGTAATTTAGCAATCCATTCCCAACTCCCAGCACTTGTTTACATAGTAGGAGGTTGTTGATATAGTTTCTTTCCTTACACTTATTAAATCATAATTTAAAGTCTACTAGTCAATAAATGACACGTGGAATCAAGTAATAATGTGATGGGCAATTATAAGGCATGCCATGTTGGACGGAAGGTGAAGCGAATATAACATAGCAAGGATGGACAACTGTCCCAGGTAAAATATCGGGCAACCCAGTCAGCAAGTGGGATATGTTGGAAATATGTGTCCTGACAAAGCCATTCACATAAAATATAGGCATGATTAATTAATTAATTAATTATTTAATAATAACTATTTATTCTGTCATCACATGTGTTTGCTTCTTAATATAGGTAATTATTTGATTTCATGAGATGAGATAGGTAGTCCTCATGTAACATAGTAGGATGTCAGACACATTAGAATGTGTGGAGAGATCTGATTATCCAGTCCTTGCAAACTTAAAAGTTTACAGCTATGGATGATGCCAGGCACATCACTTATAGGGTTACTACATGTAGAACTGCCATATGATGGAGTGATGTAATCTCAATCACCGGAGTGAGACTCTAAGCTTGCATGTGGGTGCCTTATATAAATGCATTAAAGAGATCTATTATGAACACACTTGGTAAAGCATCACTGTCAGGATAAGTGTTGTTCATATTTTTATAATCATCCTTAGATCTGAAAGGTTTTTATTTCTCCAAGTTATTATGTTAGTTATTTTGAGCTATTAATCAATGATGCCTAATTGGAGGCTATATCATGGGTAGTTTGGATAACCCACATGATACTTGAGAGGATGCAAATTTCCAACAAGGAATCCACTGCCTTTAAGTGGGAGAACATTCAGTTTAAAAAATATGCGATTTAATTGGACATGAAAATCTAGTGCTAGTGGTTCTTGATAAAGGGTTTGCCAAATATTTTCAAAAATATATTATAATAGATATATTTTATTTTGAAATGATTTTATCAATTAAATGTTATTGAATGTCCAATTGATTCATTAAGTTTCTAATGATAATGTTTTAATGACCATAGGGGTTAGACAATGATTATTTTATCATCCTAACCATTAAGGAATATTGTGAAGTCAAAGGACATATTTATGAAATATCTATAAAGAAAGGCCTCATTGTTATTTTCTTATCTTTGGGAGTTCAATTACAATATGTAACAAAGATTATTGCAATTAGTGGTGCGCCAATTTGTAATTAACAAAAAATAGTGTCCTTAATGCAGTTTGACTTAATTAAGGATATCGGGTCCCATAGCCTAAGGATAAGAATCCCACACCCCCTAGGGTTACTTTGGCTTCTCAAATACTTTATAAATAGAGGTATCCATGTTCCAATAGGATCTTGTAACTTTTCTAGAAGTGGTAGAAGCACAAAGAATTCTAGAATAGGTGTGGATACTCTGGAGACCAGGTCGGATTGGATTATTGTATCTGGTTAATTGATTGAGGTAATTCTAAACTTCCTTTGTGATTGGATCTCAGAGATTCATATAGTGATCATGGAAAAACATATTTTGACATGTGATTTGATGAATGAACTTTGCTAATTTTTTTTTTCAAGAACGGTAATCTTCCAATAACTGGTATCAGAGCCTCCCATAGGAATCCTGAAATCTATTTTTTGTTTATGGTACTCTTTGAATATTTGATAGAATCCATTAATAGATTAATCCAAGTTCTAAATCCATGTGATAATGGTGATTTATCCAAAATTTAAACAGTGTAAAAGCTTGGATCGGATCTAGGGCAATTTTACATTAAAAGACAGTTGTGAGCTCAATTTAAATAAGAATCATGTGTGGTTTGTTTTGTTAGATTCATAAGATTGTGTAATTATGATTTTTATGGATGAATGCAATATTTAATGGGTTTATGGTTCTGATTATCTTCCCCATATCTCTTTCTCTTCTCTCTATCTTTAATAGTTGTATTCCCCTCAAGTAGCCCGGGATGGCAGGTTGGTTTCTTAGGGTTTCTACTTAATGGATGTAATTTGTTCATTACTAGTTTAAAATTGTTGTAAGACTTAAGAGAATGAAGATACATGGATCACAATACTTTGGAGAGAAGATGAAGTAGAAATGAAGTTTCTGAAGTCATCCCTACAAAAACGAGATAAGAATTTTGCCTGATTTTCATGGGGGATCAATCCCTATGATCTACCATTGTTTTGTTATATGATTCATCTTTAATCTTCATGTTTTTAAGGCACCTCCATGAGGCTAGGTCATGCTCACCTTAGAACCCTGTGTACGTGTGTTTCACAACATGCAAATAAATTAAAAAGTTTTGCATCGGTTGTTTTCAGTACACAAC
>JAOXJP010154558.1:0-13037 GCA_025762735.1 Platanus orientalis
GGAAGATATTTAAGATATTTCAAGATATTTGATACCATGATTTCAGCTCAATATGAATGAAGCGTTGATCATTAGGAAATCTTGTCCGCACCATTGTTTCAGATCAAGCCATCATGGATTCATGCTCTGGTGGAGTCGGTTACTTTGAATAGCAGACTCGATGACTCGGCCCGTGTAGCAAAATCCATGATCCAACTTCTCTATCTATTCACTTGTGGCGCTCTGCTTCTTAGTAACTACTATGATCGTGTTTCTCTCAATCCTTTGAGAGGAGTTATGAACTTGGTGAGCAAAGCTTAGTCTTCGGCGATATAGGGAGTGATTATCATGAGAGGAGTTGAGGAAGAGAAAGAGAAGACAGGGGTTGGCTTTTACGAAGGGGAAGGGAGAAAGGGAGGCGTGAGAGAGACTTGATCCACGACCAAAATAATTCAAACAAATTTTTTTCTTCTTCTTTTCATTGATGATCTCGACAAAGGGGTAGGGTGCCTATTAAATAGGCTTACATCATATGAAATATAAAGAAAAAAATAGAAAAATCCTAAAATAAACTTGCCAAAATTAGAAACTTACTTCTAAGAACCCACCTTCCTAAATTCTAGTACTACACAACTACTAAACCTCTCACAAAAGTGAGTGGTCGACCAACCCATATGGACCCCACACTTTGACTGAAAAAAATACCAAAACTCCTAAATTAACCTTGGTCCTTTGGACCTTATTACATAAGCATACCCCAAACTAAAAAAAAACCATAAATGTGGCTCAAAAGGCCTTATTACACACAAGACACATAAAAATGTCCTCTCCCCATGCATGACATCTCTAAGACCTCTTGGTCTTTAGCTTTGGCTTATACAAAGGGAACCTCTTGTCCAACCATGCTATGCATGCTGCATCAATTTCTCTGGGCAGATCTGAGATTACTCAGTTTTATATACTTTAATGAACCGATTGACCTAAAACTTTGTGGCCCAACTCTTCATTCACCTTTCTATTAACCTACAAAATTTCATTGCATTGTGATGTCTCTAGGGTAAGCTTTGAACTCCTTCAAGTTCTGCCTAGAATTTTCCAGAAACAATATAGTTTGGTTCATATTTATTTAGTCCTTTCTAAACCACTCTATTGTGACCCTTTCTAGACCTATTCTAAGCTAACATTGGGCCCATAACCTGCACGACTTCAACAGCTCCACAAGTTGCCCTGCATCACATCTCTAAGGAAGAGAAAAGATAAATCACATAGTTAATTTCAAGTTCACGAAGGTCCCTAGAGAAAAATAGATTCTTTTGATTGTTATTCATCAATAATATATATATATCCGAGGAAGACATGGAGAGGATATTTGAGGTTGAAGAGTCCTTTTGAGAAGAGATATGATAAAGTTTTGGAAAAAAATGATGCTAAAGGAGAGGGCAGCTTTCAATGATATGATTCCATGTCAAGCAGGTACAATCAAGGGATTAAAGCCCCAACCATTGGAATCCTAACCATATTTGTAAGATATAAAGGAGTGCCACAAAGTACACCGATCTTATATGAATCTCTATAGCCATTTAACAAGAAGTGTCTTATTTTTAAGAACAAGATTTCCAATTCCATGATACCCCACTTCCTTGTGTAGAAAAACCTCATCCCACCTTATCAAGTGATCTTTCCTCCCTCCTCCCCCTTCTCACAGAATGTTTCTTTGGAGTTGTTCAATCTCTTTTGCCACTTTCACCGGAATTTTGCAAATAGACATGAAGTAAACTGGTATGTTGGATAGTGCCACTTTAATGGCAGTAATTCCGCCCCCTGAATGACAGTAATTCTATCTTTTCCACCATCGGCTCCCAAAAAGATCCTAAGTTTTGATGACCTCCTAAAGGGAGACCAAGATATTTGAGTGGCAATCTCTCTACTTTGCAATGCAAAAGAGCAGGCAAAGAAGATAAGTACCTTTCTTCCAAATGAATCCCATTTATGCATGTTTTTCCCAATTAAGTTTAATCCTGAGATAGTTTAAAAGAAGTATGGCGTGTTTGAGATTCAAGATGTAATCAAACTCAGGTTTGATGAATAGGATGGTATCATCCACAAACTGTGGATGAAAGACAACAAGATCTTCTCCCACTAACCTTCTAACCAATAATATTCTTTCCTACTAGTAGGAAATGCGATTATGGATTGCTGTTGTGTAGTTTAACTGAAAACTACATGCCATTGCTTTTATTTTCTTCTCTTTTTTGACAAGTAAATGAAATTTTGTTCAGAGAAAAGGGCGGCATGTAACCTGTTGTGTTTTATAGTACATAGATTTTATTGTAACACTACCTTCCTAAATATTTGAATTTCTTTTTGTTGATAGTGTGGGGAAGTCAACACTTTTAACTCTGTTAACGGGAACACATTCGGAAGCTGCATCATATGAGTTCACTACACTTACATGTATTCCTGGCATCATCCATTACAATGACACTAAAATTCAACTTCTTGACCTTCCTGGAATCATTGAAGGTGCTTCAGAAGGCAAGGGACGTGGTAGGCAGGTAAACAACCTAAAGTGGTTTTTCTATCCTTCTGTGCTTTTTATATCATAATTTGTTTATGTAAAAACCATAGCATAATGTTACGAATGCACTGATTATTATTTTATTACATATTCTAAAAAAATAGATGTGATTCTTGAAGAGGCACTAGATGTTACTCTAATTTGTTGTATAGTCGAAGGAAGCAGATTATCATGGGAAAATTTTGAAACAATATTTTATCTGTCAGGTCATTGCGGTTTCCAAGTCATCAGACATTGTGTTGATGGTTCTTGATGCTTCAAAAGTAAGTCTCCATTTTGTAGCTTTAGTGCTTTAGTTTCTATTGCTAGTTAATGAGCCAGAGTTTTTATTATTGTAATATTGCTGCCTTATACCTACAACATCTCTTTTGTATTATACAGTTTCCAAAGAAGATGAACCTGGATTAGTTTTTCATGGGTGCTTTCAGCCTAGATAGGGTTGTAATTGATGTAAAATGAATTAGACTTTTTGCAATTATTCATTGTTGTAAAAGTTATATTTATTGATTTGCTTTGTTTCCTGTAGCTTTATTAATTCTTTATGGTTTTTTACATTTACATTTTATATTTTTACTTGATGTATATGTAGTAGCTACAACACATTTTCAAAGCTTTTATCTCATTTCTTTCAAGCAATTAATAACTTTTGTTAAGCCCATTGTTTTACACTCCTAGCAAGATAAATAGAATGAAAATATGCATGATCATTTAATTATGAAGGATTTGGATACATGAGATTGTACTTTCTCCTTGTTTAGAGATGCTATATTTTCACAAGGGAACTGATACCAGTCTTATATGAGACTGCCCTTTAATAAGATCAGATTGAAATAAGTGGTGGGACCCACCATCACACTTATTTGAATCCCACTTCAACTGGGGATTGTCTCACATACATCTGCTGGTCTTGTTGCATCTTTTTTCCTTTTTACAATGTCAATGCATAATAAATGTCATTTTTTCTTGGCAAATTGTGATGCAAATTGTTACATATTTGCGGTGTTTAGTGAATTTTCTGTATGTCTGATGGAAATATTGTAATAGCATTATTGGAGTTGGGGATCCAGGTGACCTCCGTTATTAATTCTGGTGGTCCAGGCCAGGACGACCTTTGTGATAGGTGGGGCAATATAGCTTTGGAGGATCTCGAATCTGGTCAGGAGGAGGTTTCTAGTAAGTCCTTCGTTGATGGTGGAACTTCAGTAGTTTCTTGGCTGTCAGAGGATGATCTAGAGGCTTTGGCCATGCAGGAAGAAGAAAGTTTTGGGACTAGCCACCAGATTCTGATGGTTCCAGCTCCCATGGCTTCGAACTGGGTTCTAAAAAAGGTAATGGAGTTCAGCATTGGGATTTTCCTTCAAAGGGTTGGAGGATGGAGTCGAAGTGCTGTTCAGAGAAATCGAGAGCCACAGAAGTTGGAGCCCTTGACGTGGAGGGGTTGGGCAACAGGGGAGATTTGTTGGAAGTTGGGACAGAGATTTGTGGAAATAGGAAACTTCCATCAACTATGATTGTAAAAGGAGTTGGAGGAAGGAGTTTGGGGCGAAGAGACAAACTTTTATCAGCTGTTAGTAATGACGCTCAACAGTATTTTGTGGAATGTTAGGGGATTGGATAGGTAGAAGTATTACAGGGGTTTATATGATCTCTGTTGAAGGTGGAAGTTGGAAGTTCTCACTTTGCAGGAAACAATGTGATGCAGACAATGACAAGTGATTGCTCTACGTGCCACCCCAGAAGAGGGCATGATTCAAGGCACATAAAGAATTAAGTTCTTTGAAGACCTTAGGAATTTTTAGAATAGTTTTAATGGTTTTAAAACTGTTTTTATTCAATTAGGAATATTTTTAGTTTGATTTTATGTTGGGAAGGGTTTATGTAATAGGCTTAAAGCCTTGGGGGGTTATTTGTTATTTTAGGAATTTTTTTTATTTTTAATGTTTCAAGTATTTTATTTTAGGTGTAGGAGTGCTGGTCGTATAGCCTTAGAATTGGCTGGTATTAGAACTCTTTTATAGTCAAAGTGGGGTCCATTACACTGTTGGATGACAGCCCCTTATTCCCCAAAATTTTGAAAGATTTTTGTAATCTTGTGGGGCCCATTCCAACCAAACTCGTCAGCCCTCTCTTTAGGAGATTTTGCAAAATATTGGGAATCTTAGTGGGGCCCATTTACTTGGTCAACAAGCCAAGAAGTATGGTAATCCAAAGAGTCCATCTTTAGTAGGAATCTTTTATGCTTTAGAAGTTCTATTACAGAAGGAATGTACCCCAATACATGCCCTAAAATCTAGGGATTTGTTTTAGACTAGGATTTTATTTTATTACACTTTGTAAGCCTATTTAAAGGCCACCTTATGTTGGAATAAAATCAGTAAATTATGGATTAAAAATAAAAGCGTGATATTGGTGTGTGGCCATGGGCCCTCTCTATCTCTCTTGGTGAGAGTTGAGTCAAACGACTCCTCCCATCCTCTCTCTCTTTTTCTCTCCTCTATAACCACACGTATTCTCCTCTTTCTTTCTTCTCTCTTCCACGTCTCATACTATTCTTCTTCTTTCTAATCTTCTTATTTCTTTCTTTTTTCTTGGACTGTTGTGCTGTGTCACAATGCTTCAAGTTTTCAGCAAGAACATTGGTCTCGATCTGTGGGGTAGGGAGGCCTTTCAATTTCCTGCATAAGAATGTTGTAGGTAGCTCATATGGGCTGTTGGTGGTTTGGAACAAAAAGTCTACCAAGGTGTTAGATTTTGCAATGGGTGAATCTTTTATCTCCATCCTTTGTTAGAATAAGAATGATGGCTTAAAGTGGCATTCCGGAGTGTATGGCCTTGCTAACCACATAGATAAGGGGACTTCAATGTGATGTGGGAGCATTCCATGTTAAGAAGAAGTTGGAAGACCATGGATAGTTTTCCATGGAGTGTCTAGTAGTGTAGAGTTGATTTTATATTTTTAAGAATTTTATGTTTTTAAAGGGGGTTTTGCAATTATTTTAAGTCTTAGGGAGTTGAATGTAATAAGACATATTTGTCAAGGGGTAGAATAAGATTTTAATTTCAAGGGTATTTTTGTTTTTTTATGAACTGCCACCTCAGTCCATGGTACCCACAATATGAGTTGCAAGATATCTCAAATATTCTCTAAGATTTTGGAGAATATTTGAGAGAAATTTGAGGGACCTACAATGCCAATTCAGCAATCCAATATTCTGCAAGATTGTAGAGAATATTTGAAAATATTCTCTTGCAAGATTGTGAAGAATATTTGGAGATATTCTCTTGCAAGATTGTGGAGAATATTTGGAGATATTTTCTCCAAGATTGTGGAGAATATTTTGTCTCCAAGATTGTGGAGAATATTTTGAGAGATCATTTAAGATCTTGTGGGACCCAATAACTTGGCCGACAAGCCAAATATTGTGGCAACCAAGATTCTTTTTTTCCCTCTCTTTAGGAATCTTATTATTTTAAGAAGCATTTTATTATTTGGCAAGTTTATTTTGTTAGAAAATCTAGAATCTAGGATTTTATTTTATTCTCCATGTAATGCCTACTTAAAGGCCACATTAGATCAATGAAAATGAGTTGAAGATGAATATTTGAAAAGAAGACACGTGTGTTGAAGTGGGAGTGGTATCCCAAGTTCTCTATCAACCCCTTACATGAGGTGAGCATTCTAAAGTCTCTCTCTCTTCTTCCCTCTTCTTTCTCCTTGTGTTTTATGGTTTCCTTCTATAATCCCAAAAAAACAACAAACTTGCATGTATAATTTCACACACTTAAACCTATCCAAATTTGCTGAAATTTAGACCAATGGTGCAACGTGGACCCAAGAATCACCCTGTCAGAGCGCAGAATTTTCTGACACACGGTCAGGGGTATTTTGATAATTTTACACCACTGCCTAAATTTTCTAGAATTTGAATTTTGGGCTTTCTTTCTTATTTCAATTTGTGATTCCCTAGACCATCCTACATCACAATGCCATCAATTTTTTTTTGGAGTGAAAAGGGTCTTGTAGTCTTTCATTATACATGTGTCATTTTTCAGAGTTCATTAGTCAACATTGCCTTATAGCCTTTGAAAGGTGTTGAGTTCACTTGGTCCAGTAAGGAATTGGATCCTCGTATGAGCTGTTTGGACCGTTTTCTGGTTTCAATGGAATGGGAGAACCATTTTTCACAGGTGTAATAGGGGGCTTTTCCTAAGCCGGTGTCGAACCGTCTTTCTATTTTACTTTCTCCAGTCAAATTCAAGAGAGGTCCCATGCTATTCCTTTTTTGAGCTTATGAGGCTGATGTAGGATAGTGGTTCAAATCACTTGCGGAAGTTTAGGACATAATTAAAGAATCAAGAAAGTCTTTTAAACACCCCAAACACTAGTAAATTGAAGAGAAACTTAGAACAAAAGGTATGGAATAGAATTAGAGGAATTTAGACAAGAAAATGAGGAAAAAGAGAGGGAAAAACCCAGAAAATCAATTCTGGAAATTCTGGGACAGAGGTGGAAAATGACCAAAATATCCATCCGTGTGTCAGAAAATTCTGTGCTTTTTCCATGTGAATCTTAGGTCTAAGATATACCTTTGTTTCAAATTTCAACGAATTTGGAGTAGATTTGATTTGTGAAATTATATAAGGAAGTTACTATTAGAGGTTTTAGCTCAAGAACTTCAAGAACAGAATGTGTTTCTTGATCAAGAACTTGATCAAATCAGATGGGATCAAAGGAGGAATTGGGGAAATAGATGAAGAAGAGTGGGGAAGAAAATGGAAGAAAGTAAGAGAAAAGAGTGATAAGTATAAGAGAAAAGAGAGATAAGTAGAGAGACAGAGAGAGAGAGATAGACCACTTATTCGTGGATAGAGAAGGGGATGCCACACCCAAGGGATGAGAATATTGGGATAGATGCGTGTGTGGCCCTTTTATAGGCTTTACAAAGCTTAAAAATAAATAGAATCTTAAGCCTTAATAACTCTTGACTCCTTTTTAAACAAAGTTCCTAAACTAAAGACTTCTTAGAAGACCAGAGTCCTAAAACTTTCAAAACTCTAGGATGTCGACTTGGCAGAACTGGGCTCCATGTTGACTTTCCAAAACTCCAAAAGAGACCCGAATACGAGCTGCACGACCAGCATGTGTGGGTCCCATTTATTGACTTTAACAGTCCACAAAAGAGACCAAAACATGCTTGTCGTGCACACATAAAATCCCTAATTATTATGGCAAATTTTGTCTTATTACATCTCGACCCCTAAAGTAAAATTATTCTAAACAAAAACCCTTAGCCGAAAAGGCCTAATTACAATATCAAATTCCTCAGTCTACCTATGGTCTTTTAGCCTTTTCTTGTGGACATAATATGCTCGTGCATCAGAGGCTCAATTTCGTAGGATTCAAGGACAGGATCGTTGAGTGGTGGAGGTCTTTCTATTGAGGGTTCTGCAGCCTATCTGTTGTGCAGGAGTTAAATAAGCTGAAATTGAATGCTTAAGTTTGGAACAAGGAGATCTTTGGGAGGTTGGAGGTTCAAAAGCTTGCTGCCTATATGTTGTCAACGAGCTTGATGGGAGGGAGCAAGATTCTGTCCTTTCAGAGGAAGATAAAAGGGTGAGTTTGGAGGCTAAAGTTGAGTACCTCAAAATTCTTCCAAGGGAGGGTTGAGTTGGGGTCAAAGTTCAAGGGTGGCTTGGCTTAAAGGCTGGGATAAAAACACTTCTTTCTTTCACAAGGTGGCATCCATGAGAGAGAAGTTGAATTTCATTTCCAGACTTAAGAAAGGGGAGGCTTGGTTGTCAGAATATCAAGAGGTGTCTGATCACATAGTCTCCTTTTTTCAAGATCTTTATCTGGGGCCTGTTCAGAAAGGCCTTTTCTTGACGGTATCAAGTTTGATTGTATTTTTGAAGTTAAGAGGGGCTGGTTGAAAGGCCGTTTGAGGAAGAAGTGTTGGCTGCCCTTGGAAGTTTGCTGGAAGATACGGCTGTGGGGCTTGATGGCTTTCCCATGAGATTTACAAAGAATTTTGGGATGTGCTAGGCAAGGAAGTTCTGGCTATATTTGCTGAATACTATGAAAAGGTGTCGTGGTGCAGAAGTTTGAACTCCACTTTCATTTCCCTTATTCAAAAAGAGGACGGTGTTGTCAAAATTAGAGATTTTTTCCTAATCAGCTTAGGTAGTCTCTAAAAGTTGCTTTCAAAGGTGGTGACTATTTGGTTCAAGGAGGTTAGGTTGGTAGATCTTAGACTGCTCATTGATTGCTAATGAATGCATTGATTTGAGGTTGAAAGAGGGTTGGTTAGGCATGTTTTGCAAGATTAGCATGGAAAATGCTTATGATCATGTCAACTAGAGATTTCTTGATTGTGTCATGGAGCAAATGGGTTTTGGGCAGAGGTGGAGAAATTAGATTAAGACTTGTACTTCTTTCTCTAGGTTCTTTGTTTTGGTTAATGGTTTGTCAAAAGGATTTTTCAAGGGCAGCTGTGGTTTTAGACAAGGCAGAAAAGGTGGTTAGGTTGGGCTTGCTTTCCAGTTTTCAGATTATAGTAGATGGAGTCCCTGTCTCTTTAGTCCAGCTTGTAGATGATTCTTTGTTTTTCTTAGAGGCGAATATGGATGTTGCAATGGTCCTCTCTTGTGATTCAACAGCCATTTCTTGGTTGGAAAAGAGGTACCCTCTTTGGAAGCCTAGTTCTAAGCTCAAAGGAAGGAGCCTTGGACAAGTCTGATCAGTAGGAGTAGTTTAGGGTTTATTTAAGGTCATTTATGTTTTCACTATTTGGGTTTTATGCAATAAGGCTTTATGCCAAGGTTGTTTCTGTGTTTTTTTTCTTTGGGGTCTATTATGTAATAAGGCCTTAGGCCAAGGGTTTTTGTGTTAAAAGAGTCAAAATAAGGTTAAAAGAGGGCTGGTCAATAGTCATAGGTAGGATAAGTTTGTTGTCAAGTTTCATTAGGAAGTCATAGGAGGTTATGAGTCCTAGTTGGGTTGGGAGTCTCGTGAGTCAAAGTCAACTCAAGAAAGTGAGTCAAGGTCTATAAAAAGAGTCTTTAGGGTTGTAATCGACTAGTTATGGAATATTGAAGTTGAAGTTTGAGTTTTAAAGGTACCCACGGGTAGGTTATTTTCTCTCTTTACTTTTCTTTCTACTAGAGGGGGTATATTGGTCAGAGCGGCTTCAAGGGTTCGGGCCAATCTCCAAAAGACAAAGATGTTCAAAGTGGGTCATGTGCCTTTGATCATCAGTATGACTGATTGTTTCAGATGCTTGAGAGCTGATCTTCCCATCTCCTATCTTGGTTTCCCCCAATGGACCAAGTTCAAAGCCTCTGCTATATGGGATCCAGTCATTGAGCGTGAGGACAAACGCCTTGCATCGTGGAAAGGTTGGCTCTTATTGAAAGGGGGTAGAGTGGTGCTGCTCAACAGTGTGCTTACCAACCTTCTAATATACTTCTTGTCTCTTTTCCCGTTGCCAAGAGCAGTTGAAAAGAGTCTGGACAGAAGGAGAAGGGACTTCCTATGGGATGATTAGAACGGAGCAAAAATAAAAAAATCATCTGGTGGGCTGGTGGAAGGTGTGTAGGCCTAAGGAAGAGGGGTGTTTGGGGTGCAAGTCACTGTAGCCGATGAACAAAACCTTATTGCTCAAGTGGCTTTGGTGGTTTGGGAGTGAACCCCAAGAGTTGTGGAGGAAAGCTATCGAGGCTAAGCACGAGCTGAGCCTTCAGTGATGGGCTAGTGGCACCCCTGTAGGTATGCACGGAAGGGGGTTGTGGAAGAATATTGTGAGCGGGTATGCTGATTTCCTTCCGCACATCGCTTTTCATGTAAGGAAAGGGGACCGGATTAGATTCTGGCACGATCAGTGGTGCAGTACCAATCTTCTTTAAGTTGAGTTCCCCAGGTTATTCCCTCTCTCTAGGGGCCGAGTGAAGTTGGAACCTTCATTTGAGAAGAGCGTTCAACTATTGGGAGTTAGATGACATTAGGTAGTTGTTGGAGTACATTTCGAAGGCGTGTCTGAACATGCCTCTTGAGGAAGACAAGTGGCACTGGTGCCTTGACAACAATGATCAGTTCTCAGTGAGATCAACCTACATGTCTCTAACTCAAGGGGGCGTCAGTGACTTCTCATCTCCAGCTTATATGGATTCCTCTGCTCTCCACAAAAGCAACTTTCCTCCTTTGGTTGATTTTTAAGGACAGGGTGCTTACGTTGGACAACTTGATCGCCAAAGGTTTCCCTATGTCCAATCATTACATCATGTGCTCTGCGGACTAGGAGACTGACAGTCATTTATTCATTCACTGCCCAACCGCTATTTTCATTTGGGTTTTCTTCTTGAGACGCTTCCAGCTTCCTTGGGTCATGCCCAAGTCAATGAAGGTCCTCATTCTAGCTTGGGGTCATCCTAGAGAGGGCCTATCGCAACAAGGCCATTTTATCGGGAAAGCCCTTCCCATGTTGATCTGTTGGACGATTTGGAAGGAGCACAACACTCACTTTTTCGACAGGGTTAGGACAATGTTAGGCTTCCAAAAAAAGTCGTTCCAGTTCTTGCGGGGTGGCTCAACAACCACCCCTTGTTTAGGGAGGTAAGGCATTTTCAATGGTTCTTGGAGTGGGATAACCTTGTATTTGGCTGAGGCCTCATCTATGTTTTTGGTTTGTACGGGCGGCATTTCTCATGCTGCCCTGCCCCCGTCTTTGATTTTAAATAAATTTGCTTATCAAAAAAAAAAAAAAAAAAACCCTTGTTGGAGAGCTATCTTGATCAATTAAGTTGGTTGATCATGACAAGAAACTGCTATAACGATTGGTGTGGTGATTACATAAGTTCAAGATCGATTCCTGGTATAGCTTATCAAGCGTTATCGCAAGCATCAATAGAGGAGTTTTTCCTGCTGTTTTAAACAGGTCCTTTCCGTTCTGTCTTTCTATTTTCAATTCTTAATAACTCCATTTAATTCTGTTCGTAGACATCTTTCTTGAACTTCCTTTAGTGCTTTCTAATCTTGAAATTTCTAGGTTTTTGAACCCTAGAAACCACCCCCCATACCCACTGACTTTCTTGATTTTATTTTCCTATAAGCCTACTTTATATCTATCTAGGTTTCTTGTACTTCTCCTGTGATTTTCTCTTAGTTCTTGATCAATCTCTCATCTATTTTCTGGATTCTTGTTTTAACTCTTTGCTGCCTGAGATTTTCTATATAATTTTATATAGCTAGAAACTCAGAGTCAGTTGAAATTTGGTATACATATTCTCAATAGACCTCAGAATTACCCTGCAAAAATTCAGAATTTTCTAGTGCACGACCAGGGGTATTTTGGTCAGTTTATCTCTGCTTCCCAGAAATTCTAGAATTGCAATTTTCTTGATTTTTCACTCTTCATAGTCTTGTTTCTAGTTTATTTGGGCCTACACTTGCAGGTTTTTGTTGCCCTTTATAGGCATTCACCACATCACTGGAATGCTTCAGAATCTTGAGATGTATCTTACTTTTATTGGAGGCTTCTTCTGGACTTAGGATGAATCTCCATAAAAGAAAGATTATGGCGGTTGGTCAGGTGACATGTATGGACAAGATAACTACAATTATGGGTGTGATATAGCAGCTCTTTCTTTGTCTTATCTTGGGCTGCCCCTTGGAGTAAAATACCGTTCCACAACTATCTATGGGAGTCGTTGCTTGAAAGGTTGGATTGTAAGATATCTGCTTGGAAAGGAAGGTTGCTATCCAAAGGAGGTAAATTCACTCTTATTAAGAGTGTTTTAGCTGGTGTGCTGAATTATATTCTGTCTTTGTTTGCTGTCCCCGCTTCTATTGCAAGAAAAATTGAGCGAATCCAGTTGGATTCCTTATGACACGGCCCTGAAGGTGAGAAGAAGTTTGATTTGGTTGGTTGGAATGCTATTTGTTAACCAAAGGAGTTGGGTGGCATGGGGCTTCAGCCTATTCGGTCAATGAATAAGGCTTTGCTTGGGAGGTGGTTATGGAGATTTGGGGAGGAAAGACATATTCCGTGGAGGTTAATGATCTGCTCTATATATGGGGAGGAAAGACATTGTAATGGTGGTTCTTAGTTATTTGGTTTCAAAGGCGGAATCTGCTGGCTGCTTGTCGGGTTGTAAAATAGGGGATGATGGTCATTTTGTTCTTCTTTTGCAGTTCACTGATGACTCCCTCTTTATGCTTCCCAAGTCTGAAGTGGAGGTTATGAATCTTTGAAGTGTCTTATTGATCTTTGAGGCTTGTTCGGGGCTGAAAGTCAATTTGCTTAAAAGTAAGATGTATGCAGTTGGTCAAAGCCAAAATGTGCAGGTGCTTGCAGATCTGCTTGGATGTCAGTTGGCGTTTTTCTCTACATCTTATTTGGGCCTTACTCTTGGAGGGAAGAGAAAGGCTAAATCATTATGGGATCCAGTGGTGGAGTGTCTCGCTCGGTGGAGAGGGCGATATTTG
>JAOXJP010154569.1:0-13037 GCA_025762735.1 Platanus orientalis
ATAAATAGTTTCTAGAACACACATAGCAACAACCGTTTGACCTCTTCCTTCTTTCTCTTATTTTTTCTAAGAAAAACCCTAATACCAAAAATCGCACCATTGGTTTATACTTATCCTTATTTATAACCGGAGAAAGAGTGAGAGTGTAAGAGACATGTAATACTGAAACAACCCTAATCCACTCCCACACGCCTTTACTATGTTATTTATAGTAATATATTCATAAGAGATTCAACACTGAACATCGATTTATTGTGTGTGGGTCGGTATTAGTAACAACCATTCATGGGGAAACCAAGAGGCAGCCCAACATTTTTTGTATATATTTTTGGCTTTCCTCTTTAAGGAATGAAGAAGATTGATACAAAAGAAAAGGGATTTTCTCGTTTTGGGTTGCCAAGTGATTTATTTTGTAAGGACTCTCTTATCCACAAGAGAAGAGACTTATGGTTTTGCAGAACTCTGTTTTCTTTGGATAAGAAACCAAAAAAAAAATGTATGAATCATTACATAGAGCAAGATCATTGTGCAAAGCCTAATATGCACAAGATCTTTTATTCAATATCTTTTTTTTTAAAGTGTTTTGAGAATATACACACTAGAGAACTATCATGATTGTTTGACGTGAACTCTCATCATAGTGCGGAGCTTTGAGAGGGTTGTTGGTGTATCCCCTAGAGGTGGATTGAATCAGGTCATTACACTGAGAAAGTTCAAGGAATCCACTTTAAATGAAACAGATTATCTCGAGAGGCACTAGCAATAAATACTTCTTAACCTTTCTTTTGTTTTTATGTTTGTAGGTTTCTACAGATTCAGATATACTACATGTTGGAATTTATAATTTTTTTACTTTAATAATCATATCGGTAAATATAAGAACATTGCTATTTCATAATTGGAATGAAGTATATCAATTGTTATATGTGTACGCTAATTCTAGATGTGTTTAGAATTCTAATTTTAATTTAGTATTTGATCAATTACCATGATGATTTGCTTTAATTATTTGTCATTTATTGATGTTGAACCTATATGAAAAGAATTTCATGTAAAATAGAAAGACAACAAATTACACAAAATTATTTAACATCTACGTATATGAAAGTCGTAGTGAGCTAGTCATCATTTACTACTCCATCGCTGCTCTGTTTCCAATTATGGAAACAAGACAACTGTCCCTTTCTAATTTGAAAACATCTTTACTTTTATTACCCATCATTTGTTTTTTTGTGCATTTTCTCTTGCAGGAGGAACAGTCGCTAGGGGGAGCCAACTTGCATTTCAGTAAGCTTGTCTCGGGATGATATCGTATGTACCACACCCCTGATGGGACCACTCGGGGGCGGAATCAATTCAATTTTTGGAGGTTTTTGATTCCCCCTCCTGAGTGGTCACATCAGGAGTGTGGTGCACTTGATATGGCGCCGCTCGTCTCGGCCCACTTGGTGTTAAAGGATGAGAGCAACCAATCATCCAAACAAATTCAAGGCTCTTGTCACTTTTACAGCTGGCCAGGTACTCTTTGCGGAGCTGACTCTCATGTCTACCCTTTGCAGTAGGCAGCTTGTCAAGACCACATAAAATACAACAAAATGAAGAGAAGAAATAAGACAAGTTTGTGGAAGAAAAGAAAAGAGGCCACTAAAGAAAACCCATAGCTAGAAGGTATGGTTGACCATGGGATCACAAGATTCTGGCTTCTTCAACTGGGGATGGATTCTATCCAGGATGCTGGCGATTTGGTCAGGTCAAGTTACCATCAAATGGAGTTCCAAATCTTGGAATGCGTTTCGTTTGGGCAAAACTGAATTGGTGTTCAAGTTGGAGCTCTGTTACTTGGAACTGTCCAAAATTTTCGCTAGTGTTTGGTTGGGCAAAACCAAATTGCTTTCCGAGTGAAACTTTTTCCTGTGGACAAGGATTGTTCACTGTTTCATTGGGTCTCAACTCTTTCTGTGAACATTTTTTAAAGGCATGCTTAATTCCTTCAACATTTAATTTGTTTAAAAAACAAAAATAGATGGACTGGGAGATTCTCTAAGGCAGTAGGAGGAAGTAGAGGTTGGGTTTAAGGGGGGGAAATTAGAGCTGCAAAAGAGACCAGGCTGGGCCAATCTGAACCCAGCTTGAAGTACAGCCCTTGAGTCCAAACTCAACCCAAACCCAACCTTAGTCCATTTTAAAAAAAATGGGCTACGGGCCTAGTTCAGGCTGGCCTAACCTTCAAAACCCATGGATTATTTAAGCTTATAGATAAATTATCTTATTAAAAAATAATTTTTATTCACAAAATTTTATATTTTATATTATATTAGCTGGCCAGGACATTCAGTTGAACTAAGGCCTATCCGAACTTGGCCCAAAGTTTATGCGGGCCTAAACATGGGCCTGAACTCAGCTCAACCTCAAATATAATGAGCACAGCCTGCCTAAACTTCGTGCTGAACAATTCGATCTTTGAGTTAGCCTGGCCTATTTACAGCCCTAAAAAAAGGCACACATAGAAAGAGGGGTCCAACGTTGTCATGTATCACATCCCAGCTTGACATGTGATAATTATCAAATTTGGTGCCTCGTTTTACGTACCTACTTTTTTATTTGATCATTTTTTTTTATTGTTTTAACTCTATACATTGTTGTCCAGGAATTTGTATTTCCCACCGTATCCTCACGCCATGAGGGACAAGTGATGTTTTTTTAAATTTGATGCATCTTTTAAATAGAGTGCAAATGTTTATTTGAATACCTTTTTTTTTTTCGGGAGAGGCTATTGGCACCCCCAAAAATCCTCACCACACCCCCAAAAAAATAAAACTCTTTTTTTACCCCCTCCCCAAAATGCCCCTCCCTAAACTACCCCTCCTTCTTCCCTCTCTTTCCCTGACATCTCTCTCTCCCTCCCTCTCTCTTCCTCTCTCTCCTTTCCCTCCCTCTCTCTCCTTTCCCTCCCTCTCTCTTCCTCTCTCTCTTCCTCTGTTTTTTTTACAATGGGGCGTTCGGAGATGCAGGTCTAGGCAGGGGCCTCCCCGTTCAAATGTGAAGGTCCGAATAGATGGGCGCCTACATGGATGTGGAGGTCCGAACAAGTGAGTGTCAGTTCGAACTTCTGCACCCGTTCGGATTTTCACGTCCGTGCAGGTGCCTGTTTGTTCAGACCTCCACGTCTAAACATGGAGGCCCCCGCCTAGACTCATACCTCCGAACGCCCCCCGCAAAAAAAAAACGAGGAAGGGAGAAGGAGAGAGAGAGAGAGAGAGAGAGAGAGAGAGAGAGGAAGAAGAAGAGAGAGGGAGGGAGAGAGAAAGAGGAAGAGAGGGAGAGGGAGGGAGAGGAGAGGAAAGAGAGAGAGAGGGGGGAGGGAGGGAGAGAGAGAAAACACAGAGGGAAAGAGCGAAAACGGAAAGGGAGAAAGAGGGAAAGGGAGGCAGAGGAGAGAGAGAGAGAGAATACCGGAGAGGGAGGGAGAGATAGACGTCGGGGAGAGAGAGGAAGGAGGGCTAGTTTAGGGAGGGGCGTTTTGGGGAGGGGGTAAAAAAGGAATTTTATTTTTTGGGGGGTGTGGTGAGGATTTTTTGGGGTGCCCATAGCCTCTCCCTTTTTTATGGTTTTAACCCTTTCATTTCATATGATGGCCCCTAGTGTCCTAGAAATCAAATATTGGATAGAACATCTTTTTGGGTACCTACCTCTTATCTAACGTTCCTCTTCGCACCCTGTCAGGGGGCAGGCACATCAGCATTGACATCAGGGGGCAGGCACATCAGCATTGACACCAGGGGGCATCAACGTTGACAAGTGATATGGGCCCCACACCCCCCCAAAAAAAGTGAAAATCACTTGTCGATAGTGATGTGCTTGCCCCTAATAGGGGTAGAGAGGAGTGTTCATTAAGAGGAGTGGATACAATCCACCCTCATCTTCTCTACGTGGATGTACAAGCAGAACATTTGCTCCCGATAAAAGAGCTGCTTTGGAATTTCTTCCAAAAATCATTATATGGAGTAAAATGCATTTGAATAGACTTTTCGTCATCTTTTGGGTTCTGACAACGTTTAGGCTCGTAGAAGTCACACATAAGTGCCCTTGGTTTGCCATAAAAGATTAGGTATGGAAATCTGATTTTCCTGATGCATTAGAATGGCATCAGGGGATGGACACATCAGCATTGAAAAATGATAAGCACCCCCCACAAAAAGTGAAAGTCACTTTTCAGCACTGGTATGTCAATCTCCTTATGTCATTCTAATACATCATGAAAAGTAGATTTCCCACATTTTCCCAACCCAAGCAAAGGTGCCTTTTTCCTCAATAAATTGGAGGAAAGTGGGAGTACTGACATTTTTTTTTCTCGTGAAAATGAGTGATTACATATGTTGGAATAATAATGGGATCCAAGAAGATCGCCCCATCTCCCCCAAAAATTTAGGTACGAAGAATCCATGTACAACAGGTGTGAATGGAATCAAGGGCTGACACATCAGCACCATAAAAATGTAAATCACCTTTTTGGTGCTGATATGGCCACCCTTGATGCCATTCCCCCATCTCTAGTTTGCTGGAGAACGTCCTTAGGTCACGGGAAATTCTGTGGGACAACTTAGAGAGTGGCTAAAGTTGGAATGACATTGGGTTGACGCATCAATGCCAAAAAGCAAAAAAACATCCCCAAAAAAGTGTATATCACTTTTTCGGTGCTGATGTGTGAGCCCTGACGTCATTCCAATTTTAGTCACTCTCTACGTAATCCACTCTTGCCAGAAATGGGTTTAAATCGAAACCCTAAGAGTGCGTTTGAATTCGCATAATTGGAATTGGCCTTGGAATTCCAATTCTATAAAATTAGAATCCACTTAATTGAATTCAATGGATTTAGATCTCTACCATTTGGATGCATATATATATATATATATATATATATATATATATGGATGAAATTGGAATTAAAAATCTCAATTTCACTATTTGGATGCACAAATATTGAAAAATCTCAATCTCCCTATTTTGTTTGCTCTCTACCTGATGGGTGGCCTTGAAATTCTATGGCCCATCACCAAGGACTCCAAAGTCTTGCGAGTTGTGCACCAAAGCTTTGCATTCACCATGCTTAGGCTTTTATATGGCCAACAATTCCTTAATAATCACTACTAAGATGTTATGTTCACTCTTGTCAAGATTTTAATGTAGTTTATCCACTATGAAGATCATTCGGGGAGAAAAACAAATTATATTTTCTTAAACTCTGTCTATAAACTAAAATGGGCTTGATTTTCCACTCAAGGGCATTTTGGTTAATTAAAAAAACAACATGGGCATTTTAGATACTTTGTATGTTAAAAATACTTCTCACAATTGTTTGAGGGACGAGGGAATTTTTAGTCATTTGAATAGACCAAAAGCATAGTTAACATGAGCTAGCTTTCCCACTTAAGGGCATTTTGGTTAATTAATAAAATACCAAATGGCAGTTTGGGTACTTATTGTGTTAAAAAGCCTCCTCACAATTGCGTAAGGGGGGTAGAGAATTTTTGCCATTTGAATAGACCATAAACATAGCTAACATGAGTTGGATTTTCCACTCAAGGGCATTTTGGTCAATAAATAAAATAACAAATGGCATTTCGGGTACTTTATGTGCTAAAAAAAACTCGTAAGTTTGAGGGAAGAGGGAATTTTAGTCATTTTGTAGGTAAGTAAAATATGAATTAAGATCTTAGTCATTTGAATAAACATTAAGTTTATCTAACATGAGCTAGATTTTCCACTTAGGGGCATTTTGGTCGGTTAATATATAGGGTATTTTGGGTACTTTGTGTGTTAAGGAAAATCCTCACAAGTGTTTAAGGCATATTAGTCATTTGAATAGACTTGAAGCATAGTTAACATGAGCTAGATCTTCTACTCAGGGGTATATTGGTTAATTAATAAAATAACACGGGACATTTTGGATACTTTGTGTTAAAAAAACTCCTCACAATGCTTAAGGGTGGAGGGTATTTTAGTTATTTGAGTATACCTGAAGTATCAATGGGGGTATTTTGGCCATATGTCGTTTCATAAGAAGGAATTGGAAATAACACTCTATGAGTTGTTATTTCAATTCCATGTATTTGGGGGCTTCAATTCAACATTCTAATTCCTAGGGATTTGACTTAAATCCAATTTCATGATTTAGGATCGGGTCCAAACGATGGAAATGGATTTGGGTACCCTAATTCCATTTCCACTCTTCCAATTCCCTAAATCCAAACGCATCCTAAGGGATTCTGTTCTCCTAACCAGCCTCTATCAAAGCCCTCAAACTACCATCACAATCCCCTTGATTCCCAAGTTTAATTAGAGATTTTTTAATTCTGGTTTAGGTTTTGTGCAAATAAAGTATACTTGGACTGTTTTTTTATGATATGACCTATCAAAACAACTCCTAAATTCATAAAATTTTGAACAGAGCACATTTGTATACGTCAGAATACCCATGTAAAATTTGAGAATATTCTGATGCATCTAAGGAGCATTTTGGTGATTTCACCAATTCAGCAAAAAATTATAGAAATACCAAGCACCACAACATATCAAGTCTTTGTACGACCTAATCTCAAAGGATACCAAGTACCACTTGATCTAGAAATTCTAATGTCATTTAGACATGCAACCCTGTATGGTGATGGAAGCTTCCCAACGGATAATTGTAGCTTGTCAATTATGTTCTATGATGCCACCACATTCAAATTGCTCCTTTTGCTTCCACACTTACTATAAGATGTTAGTACACACCTAGCACTTTTCTTCTTCTTTAGGAGGGAGCAACCAGGAGTGATGCGGACATTGTAAAGAGGTTGTATGAGTCAATCCATAAGAGATTCAAGTTCAAAATGGTGCCACAAGAAGGGTTAGTTTAAGTGTTTTAGGTGGGAGGATGGACATACTTGTAATAAGGCCAACGGTGATTTGGGTTTTTTTAGCACAAGGGTATTTTTGTAATAGGGCATTATTGTTAAGGGCATTTTAGTATTTTTAATGAGCCAACAAGTCAAAGTGGGGCCCTTTTGGAGTGCTGGACAAATTCTCTAAAAGGCTTTAATTTTGACAGCATTTGTTTTTAGAAAACCAATGTTTTAGTAGTTTTAGGCTTAAGAAAGTCTTAGATATCAAGTAGGCTAGTTAATTTAAGACTTTCTATTTTAGTTCTTTCTATTTTCTTAGTGTTTTGAGCCTATATAAAAGATTGCACGTTTTTGTATTGATAGACCTGGATTATTGAATTAAAATTTGGTTTGTTTAGGTTGTATCCCTCCTCCTTCCCCCCTTTCCCATGGTTTAACTTTGTAGAACCTAGGGTTCTTCCCTAGTCTCTATCTTCTTCCTCTCTATAATTTCTTCTTCTATTTTCTTCCTCTTCTATTTTCTTCTATCCATTGTTCTCTCTTCTTCCTTCCTCCTTTCTTCTTCTTACCTCTTTTATCTCCTTGTCAAACTACACCTAAGGTGCTGTTATCAATACCATCAAGGACTGAGTTGCTGAAACTCCATTAAAGAAATACAGCAGGTCTGAGTTTTTAAAATTTTCTACATCAAAACTTATCAGAATTTGATGAAATTTTGTATGGAAATACCTTTATAACTCATCTAACACCCTGTAAATTTTTAGAATTTTATGATGCACGAACAGGGGTATTTTGATAATTTTGTGGGTCTGTCCAAAAATTCCAGAATTACCCTTCTAGGTTATTTCGTTCTCTTTTCTTCTTTTCTTCTATAATCTCTTTAAACTCCCTTTCCTTTATTCTATTATTCAATTCTAAGCTATTTTGGTTCTTTGGGTGTATTTTTAAGTTCAAATTTTTATTCTTTAATTTGTATTCTTGCTTCTGCTACTTTATTTGGGTTTTATTGGGACACTTGACAATATCATCAACAACTTTGGATATCCCCTCTATTGTTCTACATCAATTTTGATATCAAAGCTTACATCCTATGTCAAGGAGGAACAAGAAGAAGTTTTTAGGTTTTCATTTATTTTGAGTTGTAATCCCGTAACTTGCTATTAGCCTAAATTTTATACGGTTAAAACTTGCCCTTTTTCGCTAGATTTTGGTTTCTATGAAAAGGTTATTTAGTTACCTTTCAAACAAGACCAAGATACTAATTTACTAAAGGGATATCAATATGTGACAGAATATAATTTTTATTAAATTTTATTTGATATGTTTTAGGAATTCTTAGCAATAGGTTTATTTAGTTCCCACCTTAAGTAAACCTTTTGATTTATATACAGGAAAAATAAAATCTTTCTAATTTTGAAAAGACTTAAGTTTTAAATTTGTCTCAGAAGTTAATTCCTATTTCTTTATAGTGTCTATTACTTTAAAAGGATAGTTTCAAAACTAACAAGCATTGTAATCCATTTAAAGGAACCAAGCTCCCAACATTTTTGGTAGTGAATGAAATAGAAGATCAGATTAAATTTTTTAAAAAACTTGTCTTCTCCTTGGTCATGATAAAATTCAGTAAATTAAATGTTGGTCATGAGATAGATTAAGATGTAGGTGAAAGGTAAAACAGTATAATAGTCACAGCAGTATTCTGTGATAAAATTCAGTAAATTAAATTTGGTCATGAGATAGATTAAGATGTAGGTGAATAGGAATGACGTGGGATTAAATGATAATGAAATATGGCAATGGAGACATTAATAAGTAATGACACAAATAAATAGAAATATAGAAGGTCTAAGAAGATTGATGTGGACAACATTATGCGACTTATGTATGGACATAAGAGGGTCAGATTTAAATTTACATGTTATGTAGGGTTATTTCAAATTTTGTAAGGGGTGGTTGTTTTTGTAATAAGGCCAATAGTGCCATGGGTAGTTTAGATTTTTGGGTTTTTAGTTGTAATCCCGTCACTCACTTTTGACCCAAATTTTCTATGGTCAAAACTTGACTTTTTGACTTGATTTTAGTGAGTCATTGGATAGGTTATTCAGTTACTTTTCTAACAAAACTAAGATTGTCCAATTCTAAGGTGATTTAGGGAAGTTAGCCTTTTCAAAGTGATGTGCCCCCCACCCCTTTGCATGCGGGGACAGGTTAGGGGCACTTTAGGAGGGGGCACCAAATCCCAGCCACTTTATCTCTCCTCTTAGGGTTGATGTCACTTGGGCTCCCCTCTCTCTTTCAATAGGTGAACCGTGAGCTCCCTTCTCTACTTCTTTTCTTCTCTTCTTCCATCTTCTACTTATTCTTCCTTCTACTTCATCTTCTTCTATATTCTTCCATCTACTTCTTCATCTTTTGGGAAGATAAAGGACAATGAAAACCAATAAAAGGAATGAATGAAGCCCAAGAGCTAGACATTTAGAACCATAGTTAGACGAAGAAAAACATCTAAAATAGGCAGCATCTCTTTCGGTTCTTCAGTCATCCAGAGGGGGCACCAAATCCCAGCTGCTGTATTCGGTATCATAAGTCATATCACATCGACTTTTTCAGGAAAACCGGTCTTCAGGTATCTAGGCATGGTCAGTACAACACATTCAAATCCATAAGTTACAGTTGCTGTTTTGAATATGTGCACAATCAGAACACTAAACCCAAGGTGGAATTCATGCCCAAGCACTTGTCAGATCGCAGACTTCAAATTAAAGGTATAAAGTGATGATTTCGATAGGTAATTTATTTCATTCTGAAATTCCATTGAAATTACCTATCAAATTTTCTGATTCTGTTATGTTTTCATTGATCGTATTGGCATTCTACGCATAATTTTCTGGGTACATAGAAACCTGAAATCGTACCCTCTAAAAGCCTCCCACCCCTACGTTTCTTTTAGGGTTTTAATCCCCTAAGGATCCCCTACAAAACCCCTAGTTTTCCCCTCTGATTCCCTTCTTCCCTCTCTCTTAGAACAAACGATTCCCTCCCGTTTCTTGAAACCTCCATTAAAGACCTTTTCCAAGTTTCTGAAATTCATTAATTTGATCTATCAAATCTCATTGGATTTCAATGAAATATGAAACACAGAACCTCTGTACACGTCAAAATCTAACTTAGTCGGAATTTTCTGATGCATCAGTAGAGGTATTTTGGTAATTTCAGGATTCTGACCAGAAATTACAAAATTGCCCTTTTGGATTATTTCTCCCCATTATCTTCTCCTCTTCTCTTCTAAATCCTTCTAAGTTCTAACTCTACTTCTTTTATTCCAATCTCTGATTTTAAGTTTGTGGCTACTTGTGTGTGTGTTTTACAATCCATTCTTGAAATTTGCTTTCGCATTTATAATCTGACAATTATTGTGAGGTTCTTGGGATTATCCTGCATCACAATTTTTTTCTTGGGCTTCACATTTGGATTCAATCATTTCTATTTGTCGGGAAAAACAGCAGTAAATCATCTTTCAGATATTGTTTGAGATGTCAATGCTTAGACATGGAAATCTAGAGTACTCAAAACAACAATGCCCATAAAAAAACATCTATGGGCCACAACTTGTCCAACAAAAAGTCTCTCTTCTCCCATCAATAAATTGTTTGTTTTAGCTACAAAAATACCTTTAAAATTTTAAATTATCTCATAAGAAACACCAAAGCCATGTTTGGACGTAGCTTATTTCTTTTGTGGAGTGCTAACGAGAATCAACAACTTTTAAGGAGTAGAAGGTCAGGAATTTTGGCATTTGCTAATCATCTGTTGAGGGCCAAATTTTAGAACATATTGGTGCCTTATCTTTTTATAGTGTCCATCTGCTTCCCATATATGCAATAAATTAAAAGCAGGTATAGTGTAGCTTCCACATAAAAGCACCTATTTTGGCTTTATACATCTCACATAATTATAATTTGTATTACCGCCTGCTGGATCTGCAATTGGATTACTTATATAAGTGTATTTGAGAAGCCAAAAGCAGTCATACGCATGTGCATATGATATGTCAAATGCAACTCAATATCTGTTATAAAATTGGTTTACAAGAAACTATTAACCTGTTCCACAAGTAACACCAGACCTAATTACAAACCACTCTTATAAGCATACAAATTATAACCTTCAATTATCCCAATAAGTTTAAAAAGTCTTGACCTCTTGAAAACCCCCCTCTAACTTGAGGTTTGAGGTGCTTCATTGCATCACATCAATGTGATTTTTAATGACTTTGATTGCGTCACATGGCCATGAACATGACATTATGCATGAGAACAGGAGTGTTGCTCAAAATAAAAGATGAAAAATACCAAAGTCAAAACAATCAAAGAAACAAAAAGATAAAAACATACCGAAGTGGAGATGGTCTTTTTACCATCAGTGGCCCGAACAAGGCATCTATATTCAATGGATTCACCAGCACCCATCATCTTATTCCTCTTTGCCTTAGACTTTAAGGATGCTAAAGAACCCAACAGCAAAACCAATTCCATTCAATAACCCAATAAAACATGTTAATGGTTCATTGACCATAAGAGAAATGAAAGGTAAAGAAAGGATGCAGCAGAGGAAACAAAAATTACAGTGTTTAAGGGTGACCCAGACAGAGCCTTTCTCTGTGCTGTGCTCATACATGCTGGTAAGCTCATTGAGGAAGGGATCTGGTTGCAGAAGAACCTGATCAAATGCAAACAAAAAAAACATGAGAAAACACTTAATTTCAGTGATCAATCCATCAAAAAAAATCATTCATAAGACACAATCACAAAACTACACGACCAATCAAAATATATATATATATTATCAATGTAGCGGGATAAAAATGATACACACGATGATTACTAACATTAAACATTAAACATTAAAGAGAAAGAAAAAAAATTTTGAAAAGGAGATCTGTGGCGGCATAAATATACCACAAATCAGGAATTGAAAAGGAAATAAAGGACACCCACATTGATTTGGTTGCAAAACATTGATTGGGATGCAAAAGAACCTAATAAAAATAAAACCAACTCAGCATGAGATACCCTTTATTTCAGTCACTGGACACTGTGATCCAATCCCCTCCCCACCCCCACCCCCACCACCACCCCTGAGAAAGAAAAAAAAAAGACAAACTTTCAAAAACAGAAAAGAAAAAAAAGCAGATAACGGGATACCCACAATAAATTACGCTCTGATAAAACACGAGCGAAGACGAGAAACCACCACACTTCAATATCAGACTAATCTGCAGAATCCATAGAAGCAAGTACAGACGAAAACACAGCAATAGCTCGATCTTCAACTAGGGGGGCAAGTAAAAAACAAAAACAAGCCAAGACTTTTCCGATGAAAGCTAGGTTTAAAAATCAAAACAATTATATTCAGTAATTGAACATGGTTTAAATAAAAACAAACAAAAATCACACAAACTTCAATCCTCGAACTCGAGAAGAAATTTATCCAAAAAAAAAATGGAGAAGTAATGAAAGCAATAACCCATAAAGAACAATCAGATCGGACATGACGGGTACCCAAGGACGAAAAACCAAGTCCGCAAACTTTTCAATATCTAATCACGAATATATACTTCATATTGAAGAGAGGAAAGGATTTACCATGGCAATGAATTGAGTCGTTCTCTCCCTCTGGACAGCTCCGCTTGAGGATCTTTGTAGAGCCCAAAGCCTCTCTCTCCGTGTTTGTTGAGGGCGTTCTTCACCGTAACACTTCTCTACAGTTGTGAACAACGTTTTAAGTTGATTCAGATCTAACGTTAGAAAAAGGCTTCTAGCCTTTCTGGTCTAGATTGTAATTTTATTCTATAGAACCCATGATTAACGAAACAGGGTTCCGTGATGAAAATGTGTTTGTGAGTCTCTGTGAGGAACTATAAACTGATACGTAGTATATCCAAAAAGTGTTTGAAATGGTAGATGTCTAAAGAGAGGCACCAAATTCAAAAATACATCAATCTGTGACACATCTGCAAAGGTATTTTCATCACAGACAATTATTCTCATTGAAAAAAGTCTTTAGTGGCTTATTCATCAAAACGGGTTATAAGTGGCTAATTATGGGTCTGATATCAAGTGCGACACCCCCCCCCCTGATGGGACACTCAGG
>JAOXJP010154580.1:0-13036 GCA_025762735.1 Platanus orientalis
TTATTTATTTTATTCATGAGGAAATATTTTCATCTTCTTGATGTCTTGAAATGACAAGAATAACCATTAATTATCTACAAAACATGAAATAACAATGATAGCCCTTACTTCTTTACCAAGAACAAGAATAAAGCCTCTTCAGTCTTCTTTTTCTTTTTTCTTTTTTTGTGGAGTCTTACATCTCATTCTTGCCATCACAAATAATAAGGATTTCAATTGTTCTTCTCCTTTCCACCATGAATAAGGAGGGAGCTTCCACCATGAGCAAGAAGAGAGCTTCCACCGTGAACAAGAAATGAGTTTTTCCCTTTGTTATGTTATCAATTTGTTTTTCCATGATTTACTAAAGAAAACAATATGAATTGTTTTTACAACCGAATCCACTACTTTAATCTACACAAGACATATTGTAATTGGATCTGATACCACCTGTTAGATTTTTCTTTAGATAAGAAAACACACAATGTTCAATCCATCATACAGATTATGAACAAATTGTGATCATAAAATCTAATCAATCGTCTAAATGAACTTAGTCGGGTTAGTCAAATAGTCCCTAGAAGCTTGTTGACACCCATGAAAAGATCTAGAACTAAGGTATAGTACTCATCAAATATGATTCATGGTTCTATAGATCTTGTAGGATCAATAAGATCTAGAACATGCAATACTTATCAAATATGAGTTACGGTTCTATAAATATTGTAGGATCATTGCAAATGATCTTTTGAAAATTTTGATGGAGGACCTGCAACAGCCATGGAGAAGAAGCAATCTCTTTAGTCTTCTACCCTCTACTTTTCTGCAAACTTAGGCCGATGATATACCTTCTCTTTAGCAAGATGTAAAAGTGAGAGTAGGGACCAAAGAACCATTATCTATACACTCATCAGCCCAACCCATCATGGGAGATGAAAAGTCTATTGATATACCTTTATTCAGTGTTGCGCAGGTGCACCTAAGCCCATATACCTTAGTGGCCATCAACTTGAATCGGGCCTCACCGGTCCATTATTTGATCAGGTAGCTCATGATTTGGGTTTTATAAAAATGAAAACTCATGGTTATTGTAAGACCACCAAAATTCTAACAAGTGGATGATATAATAAGGTATAAGGAACCCATAGATATTAGGGTAGCAACATCAACGCTGGAGTATTTACCTACAGAATGGGGGAAAAAAAAAAGAATTGAAACAATGGTGAACTATTGCATAAATCAAGCATCAACATCTATAAGAACTTGCTAGAAGGCACACATGGGAAATTTGGTTTTGGTGTTGTATAGCCTCCATCAGCATATAGGAATCATTTGTTGTCCCCTCCTAACTAGTAACCACAAAATATGAACAACATATGAACGAACAAATGGCCATAATATTTTCTATACATTCTCCCTTCTTAACCTTATATGGAATTTTCTTTTCTATAGGCACTGCAACTGGAATGTGGCAACCAGGTATGGATCTTATCTAGACGTTTTGCATAAGAGAATACATATAAAATCAAATATTTTTTTGCACAAAAACTTGGGTGACACATTGTAATATATAATACTTTTGAAAGTTGGATAATACTAACTACCTCAAATTTCTAGGGGATTTCATAAAATGAAGTTGACATGATGATCTCCATAAAATATCACAATTACTTTCAATACCTTGTTGAACACCTGACTGATGGCTTTTCCCAAGTGTTGTAATATATCATCCATTGTTTTATTCCTCTTATTGTGACCTAGATGTATAAGAATATGGCCAACTACTCCTTAGCACTCATTTTATGTGATTAATCTAGTAATTGCCTCTATCTAATTATAGAGAATATTTGACCAAAATTTTCATGTATAATTGAAGCAAATCAAAGTAGAATTTATCATGACCAATCAATATTTCTTATGCATACTCATGATTAAAGAGCTTGGACATCTTAAAGTAGATTTTATCATGACCAATAGACATGACTCAAGGATCCTCTATGGTGAAATGAAATTAAGGTAAAGTGCTGTGAAATTCAATGTTTGACACATATATCCAAAATGGGTGGGAGTTTTAAATTTTGGGGACATTCTGTGTATTTTGGTTATTGCATTAAATATCATAGCACTTTACCTTAATGTTCTTCACCATAGAGTATCTAGAGTGTTGGGCATGTAAGGATCCATGGCCTAAGGCCTATAGCTCATTGTTAATTTATTTAGGACTCTACATGCAACATTGCATTTTGGGTTAAGGCCAAAGTACTATTATCTCCCCTTAGTTTATAGTGCCAACGATAAATGTGTCATCACTTAAGAGCAACTTCTAAATTTGATATGGGAAAGGTTCCATCATCTAGAGTCTCACTCTCATATAAAGCTAGGATCATTATCTTTGTTAGGATATATTTCGGAATCCACCAGTCGATGGATGACATGTGGAAGAAAGTAACGATTTGGTAGTCAGTTACCGAGTATAACACGTCAAGCAGGAGATGAAGAGGTTAGAGCATAGCAATGCTTAATAGCTGTCCCACACATAAGTAATGGGCACACTAGTCAATGAGTGAGAAACTCATGGTTTGGATTAGTCAGCGAGTGGAATACCCATGATTCAGACTGAAAAAAGGTTATGAACAAACATGGGAAAGATCAGGCACCATTGAAGGGCCTTTATAAAGAGGGAAGATGATAACAGGAAAAAAGGGCAATCAACACACACATCAAAATCATTTGTTATTTCTATCATAAACTAGCAGTAACAGTAGCAGTAGGGTTAACCTAGGTCTAGCTAATAGTTATCAAAAGCCTTGCATCAGGCAAGTTGATTGTATCTCATAGTCAGATTCAACGAAGTTCTCCCTTGACTCTAGGAGAAGAATGGCGGGAATTTGTCTAAAGGTACATTTTTTATTTATATTGTGTTTTATTTCGATTAATGAAAGTTACATTTTTTTATCAAATTGGGTCTAGTTATACTATTGAAAAAGTCCTCGATCTAGAGGCATTACCGAACTTGTCCCTTTTGATAACCCGAACCTAAAATCCGTATGGGTTGACCCGTTGATAAGAGAAATTTTTTGTTGACAACCAACAATTTTGAACCACAGTGGGAGAGATTTCAAAATGCCACCCAGAAATGATAAGTAACCCAACTCAAGTGGGAATGAGACAAATGAATTGTCGCAGAACCTTGAGGAAAAACTTGAAGATCTCCTTAAGAGAATCGAGAAAGGTTTTCAAATAATGCCAGATGTGCTGGCTAAAATCTTGCTCAAGATGCTCCAACCTATTATGGAGAACATACGGTCCAATCAAAACCTTGATATTAGAAGTAGAGAGGTGATTGATGGAACAGATGTCCCAAAGACCTCACATGGGCTCAGGAATCAAGATAGGTCTCAAATACCTGGTAAAATCCAGGGCTAAAGGCCTCCTTGGACCACCTCTCAATGAAAAATTACAGCTTAAACAAGGGGATCAACACAAAGAGCTCAAGGCTATGTAGGTTATCCCATTAGACCAAGCATACCAGTAAGGCCCAAAAGGTTCGAGGTTCATGAGAACCCCACATTCAAACCAAGGGATGCACCTTGATATAAACCATGGGCACCCCAAAATAAAGGACCAGACTTATACAATGGTAGGAGTGGTTATTTTTACCAAAATACCTAATAAGGGTATAAAGCCAATCGGTGTGACCAAAACACAAATGGATATGGGCATTCAAGGTCAAGGCCTCCGCCCAACATAAGGCAAGCTCCTCTAAATTGGGGTTATTCTTTTCATGGGAAAATATCATGGGATATGGGCATGCGGGATACAATCCTCAGCTCAATAGAAGGCCAAACCCACCAAACTATTAGGGTAACCCCTTCCCGGATACCAACAGGTATAGTGGTGTAGGCACAGGACCCAATGTGAAACATACACCTTTTCAAGGGGCATACTAGGCCTAGGGGCAACCATATGGCACATCACCATAAGGATACACCCAGAATGCTTGAGAACAAGTGATTGGCGTCCTTGAGGAATATATGAGCCTGGTCTTAGATAGACTATATAGCATGCCTATAGAAAACCTTATCCTGAGCAAATTGATAAGGACTATGAGTTTCCTTGAGGGTACAAGATACACAACTTTGCCACCTTCTCAAGTGAAGATAATAAGACGGTTATGGAACACATTAACCGCTTCACCACCCAATGTGGAGAATTTTTTAATCAGGGATATTACAAACTAAGGTTATTCCCTAACTCATTGATAGGATAAGCCTTTACATGGTATAAAAATCTTCCACCTCACTTGATTCAAAGTTGGAAAGAAATGGAAGACAAATTCTAATCCCACTTTGCTAGAGCAAACCTAGGAGTGTTAATGGCTGATTTGGTAAGACTAAAACAATAGCCAAAAGAAATAGCTGAACAATTTATCATGAAGTTCAAACGGGCCAAATCAAGATGTCTCAGTGGTCTACCTGAGGTCGAGTGCCTAAAACTCACCAAGGATGGTCTCAACTTCGAATTAATAAAGAAGTTCAAATGAATGACTTTCTTCAACCTTTTTGAATTGTCAAAAAGGGATACTTAATATGAGAGCATTTTGAGGAAGGAAAATCAATGATGCAATGCATTGTATGGGACTTACTATCAAGACCCAAACTACGAGGTTGACTTAACAGAATTTGTAAGAAACAGTCTTTCACATGTAATGCTTTGGCTAGGAAAAACTCTCAAGCCCAAGAATCAAATAGGCCAACAACTGCCATGAAGAGTTATTCCTTTGACTTGAATAGGGCAGATAGAATATTTGACTTGCTACTCGAAGCTAAGAAAATCAAGTTGGTTGGAAAACATAAAATCTCAAACCATGAGGAATTGCATGGAAGGAATTACTACAAATGATGAATTCTTTTACCCACTTAACGAACAAATGTGTAATATTCCGTAATGTCATCCAAGAAAGAATCAATAAAAAGTTGCTTCGATTTCCTGACAAGACTGAGGCCACAGAGGTTGATACAAACTCTTTTTCCAAAATTAATGGATGTCGATATGATTACTGTAAATGTTAGTAATATGTGTCCTAACAAAGCCATTCACATAAAATATAAGTAATTTTATTTATTTATTTATTTAATAATAACTTTGTATTCCATCATCACATGTAATTTAATTCTTAAAATGTGTAATTATTTGATCTCATGAGATGAGATAGGTAGTCCTCATGTAACATAGTAGGATGTTAGACACATTAGAATGTGTGGAGAGATTTGATAATCCAGTTCTTGTAGACTTGAAACTTTACAGCTATGGGTGATGTTGGACACATCACTTATAGGGCTGCTACATATAAAGCTACCATATAATGGCGTGATGTAATCTCAACCACTAAAGTAAGACTGTAAGCTTACATATAGGTGCATATAGAAATGCATTAAAGTAATCCATTATGAACGCACTTGGTAAAACATCATTTTTAGGATAAGTGTTGTTCATATTTACAGACTCGTCCTGAGGGGTTTGTATTTCTTTAAGTTGTCATGTTAGTTATTTTGAGCTACTAACTCGTGATGCCTAATTGGATGCTATATCATGGGTAGTTTGGATAGCCTACATGATACTTGAAAGAATTGAAATGCCCAACAAGGAATCCACTACCCTTAAGTGGGAGAATATTCAGTTTAGGAAAAACATGATTTGATTGGACATGAAATCTAGTGCCAGTGGTTCTTGATAAAAGTGTTTGTCAAATGTTTTTAAAATTATATTATAATAAATATATTTAATTTTGAAAAGGATTTTATCAAATAAATATTTTTAAATTTCTAATTAATTTATTAAGTTCCTAATGATAATGTTCAAATGACCATAGGGGTTAGATTATGATTATTTTATCGTCCTGAAGGTCACTAAAGAATATTGTATAGTGGAAGGACATTTTTTGTGAAATATATGTAAGGAAGAGCCTCATTGTTATTTTCTTATCTTTGGGAATTCATTTGCAATATGTAACATTGATTATTGCACTTAGTGGTGTGTCAGTTTATAATTAATAAAAGATAGAGTGTCCTTAATGCAGTTTGACTTAATTATGGATATTGGGTCCCACAGCCTAAGGATAAGAATCTCATAAGAATCACACACCACCTAGGGTTACTTTGGCTACTCAAATACTATATATATAAAGGTACCCGCATTTAGAAGGGGTCCTGTAACTTTTTTGAAGTTGGGAGAAGCGCAAAGACTTCTAGAGCAGGTGTGGATGCTTTGGAGACTAGGTCAGATCATGTCTTGTGTTCGGTTTAGCCATTATGATATTTTTATTAATCTTCACTGATTAAATCCTAGGATTTAATATGGTGATAATGGGTGAAATAATGTTTATGATCTATATTTTTATGAAAAATAATCAAAAATTAAAGTTTTTCAAAGAATAGAAACAACAATTGGCATCAGAGCCTCCTATATGAAATTTAGGGTTTGATTTTTGTTATTTTTATTTTTAATACTATTTAAATATATGATAGACACCATTATTATAGAAATTCAAGTTTTGAAAATCGTGTTTCAATGGTAGTTTATCTCAAAATTTAAAGAGTATTGTTGTCCGGAGCGAATCTAGGGCATGTTTGATTAAAACGTCAATTATGGGCTCAATTTAAATTGGATTTATGCAACGTTTGTTTGTTAGATTCATATGAATGATTAGAATATTTTTATTTTATAAAATATCATATTTAATGGTTAAATTTTCATGATATGCTCTTTCTCTTTTCTCTCTATCTCTCATCTCTCTTTTATATGATATATACTCCCCTTACACAATCTAGGATGGCAGATTAGCTTCTTGAGGTTTCTTTTTCAAGATATAATGTTTTAAAATAATTTATAATAGTTCTAAGTTCTAGAAACATAAAAATATTAGAGCACAACAAAAAGAAATGAAAAGAATGAGATTTAGAGTTGTCCAATGCGATCTAGAAATGTCACAGGAGAAGAAGTCGGCTTTGTCTTCATACTTGGTTGAATCTTATTAATTTCCATTGATATTTCTTTATGTTTATGATAAATTCATATAAGTTTTGAACACCTCCAAGAGGTTAGGTCATGCTCCTCCTAGCAACCCTACAAAGAAGTCCAAGTTGGACATGGATTTGGATAATTATCCTTTGTGTGTGATTCCATCGTGGAATACAACTCTCAAATCTAACTTGAAAAGCTTTTATGTTTGTTGGAGATAATGTTTACACCCCATAATTGTCTTATATAAGAATTTTAAAATGTTTGGAGACCAATAAGATTGTATTCCAACTCCTAGTTTGACTAAGAAACATAATGTTGCAATTATAATAAGGTATTTAATTTTTGCTCCAAATTAATTATTTGTATATATTTATGTTCCTTAATGCCAATAGATATCACATATAAAATTTGGTGAAATTTGAACTTCATTTAGCGTCAAATTCCTCTCTTTGGCATTTTATCGAATACTTGGTGTGCAATTCAAAAATGAGAGTCTAGAGGACTCAACAAAGTCTAAATTTTTTTTTCGGGAGTTTAATCCTTATCTAAAAAAGAATCTCACAAAATTTAGGGTGAATCGAAGTCCATTTGGGTCTCTAAAACAACATCAAACACCTAAGGGCAGTTGGCCCATGCGGCACACATGCTACATGCACACGACTTGCCCACGTGCCCCAAGCATGTAGACCACGTGCCCTGCGTCTGTGCCCACTAAAGGTGTACCTTCGTGTCTCGTGCCCCATGTCCCTTGTGCACTAGTCCACCTGTTGGCTAGAAACGTGTTCCCCCATGTCCTATATCCCTCTATGTCCCCAGCGCACCAGCACACTTAGTAGTCCAAATTGTGTCCCCTAATGTCCCTTCTTGTCCCCGACTGTGTTAACCTCTCTTGTGTCCCCTCATGTCAACCCTGAAAATGCGAAAAAAAATTTGAAAAATTATAAAATATAATAAAATTATAGGTTTGACTAGGTTTGGCTCATGTAAACTAGGTTCAACCCGATTTTACCTAGTTAACCTTATTTAACCAAGATTAACCAAGAGTGATCTGATTAACCCAATTAACCCAAAATTACTCAATTGACTAGTTTTGACCAAGGTTGACTATAATGGATAAGAGTTTACCACTTTAACTAGAGTTTACCAGAATGACCTAGGTTGACCCATTTAAATTGGTCTGACCAGGTTGGACCAAGGTTAACCAAAATTGACTAAGTTTGACCGAGATTGACTAGGAATGTTTTTAGGTTGACTAGTTTTGACCTAAATTGACCAAAGTTGACTAGAATGGACCAAGGTTGACCAATTTGACTTGGTTTGACTAAAATAGATCAAGGTTGACCAGAATGTTTTCAAGTTGACTATATTTAACCTGAATTAACCTGTAACCCCTGCACATGTTCACACGTGCCACATTTATACTATACACGCACAATGTATAAGCTTTGTACATACTTAGAACCATTTAAATACACATATATTGATTTATAAATTGACACAACTTTAAAAATATACAAATAAAAATGTAAGATGAATTGGTGAGATAACTTTATGATTGTAGAAAGATCTTGAAATCTAGAGTCCAACAAAATAAACAGCGAGTAAATCGGACTTCAAACGAAAAAGATATTGGTGTTTTAGTGAGAAGGGGTCACAATGTCTCGCGAATGATGAACAGTATTCTTGTGAATGATGAACAGTGTTCTCAAGAAGGATGAACAATGTTCTCGTGAAGGATAAACAGTGTCCTCGCAAAGGATGAGTAGTGTTTTCGCTACAGTGTCTCGAGATGAACAGTGTTTCACTACAGTGTTTTCGTTAAAAAAAATTGTAACTAAATTGTGTGGGAGCCTCTTTAAGCCATAAATTAGATAGGTTTCAACCTAAAGAGAAGTAGAAAACCCTAAAAAAAAGATGAAGAAAAAAGAGAAGAAAAAGCTAAGTTTCGGCACAGGTCTGGGATCTCCTTTTTCTAAAGAACAAAAGCTTAGGAACATTTTGCATACAAAGAGGTAAGAGAACATTAAACTATTGTTTTGTTTTGAATTCCTATGTTCTTAGATCTCTATAACTCCATTTTTTAAGAGATTAAAAGTTGCTTTGATCCGATTTTAAATAGTTTTCACTGTTTTGGTTTTGTCTAAAGCTCTAAAACAAGGTTTTGAAAGTGATAAAATAAATCTACAAAAATATGGCATAAAAGTGATTTGTCTTCAATTCTACAAGATTTTAAATGAGTTGAATCACCTATTTGAATCCATTTTGTATTTTTAATACATGTAAAACTAGGTTTTTAAGGAAAAAACAATAGTTTAAAAGAGGATTTTATTCTTAAAATTGCAAAAACTATTCTAAAAGTTGTTTTGACCTTTTAAATAATTTGGAGGCAATTGTCTACTGATGTGTAAGGGAATCTATATGTTTAATCCTATGATTTATTCTTAGTGTTCATAAAATTTATTTTATAAAGAACTATATTGATTTTTACATCTAACCATTAAAGATTCTCAAGAGTACTATTCTAGATAAATTTTATATGCTTTGAAAACATGTTCTATAGACTATGCCTACTTGGATCAAGCATGTCCTTATATGTTATTTTGATTTAGTTAATCTAAAGAATTGTTACATGTTTATATGAATTGTAAGATTTGATAGAAATTGTAAGAGAATTATATGTATTGTTAGAAAGTTACTTTGTCTATCAAGGGGAATTATTGATGGAACCCTTCTCACCTAAGTATAATCGATGCGAATTGTTATGGATCTTTTCTGCTTGCCACATAGGAAGTAGTAACAACCCTTCTCACCTGGGTATAATCGGTGCGAACTAGACTCTTCTCAATTGGGTTTAAATGCTGCGAACTGAACCATTTTTACTGGGGTTTAAAATGGTGTAAACTATTATATGTTCTGGTTTGATAGCAGATATATGTTTTGTATTGTATTGTATTGACTAAGATATAAAACATGATCTGATTCATTCCTTTATGTAAATATAAAGGTATATGTTATCATCGATTTTTATTCTGTACATAAAACTGTAATTTTTATTAAGTGTTTAATAATGTATAAAATTGATTTACGAACTGTTATACATATTGAATTGTAAATAAAATAGTATCTATCTAGTTTATAAAATCGTGCTAAGACTTGATCCATTGTTTCCATAGTTTATTATTTTTTTACTATGTCAAACTTATCCCAATTTAACACCACAAATGATGAGGAAATCGTGGAATAGCGGTTCCAGAAAGAGAGAGCTAGTGACTAGACATTTGTTTATTTCAATTATCTAAATTAGAGACTTTATTTATTTCAGTTCAATTATTTCGGTTTAAATTCCAAGAGATGTAATAAATTAGAGATTTTAGGATTTGATTTGAGTTTATGGATTTGATTATGTCAGACAATTTACTTAAATTTAATGGGAATCCTAGACATTGTTTATAGATTATTTAAAGGATAATGGATTATGGAATTTTATACAAGTCAAACTTACAGGAAAACGTAATGAATGGTTATGTGATGTTTATAAAAAAATGGGATTGATGTAGTATTCCAGTGCGTAAGAATGAACAAGGAAAAAATGTGTACAAGTTTTAAATGGAGTGAAATATGTTAATGTCATGTTTCGAAATTGATAGCCATGCTAGTGTGGGTTTCGGGGCACGACATGACCAAAGTTGACCAGAATGGACCAAGGTTGACCAATTCGACTTGGTTTTATCAGATTTGACTAACATTAATCAAAATTGACTAGGTTTGATTGAGGTTGACCCGAATAGATAAAGAGATGACTAATTTGACCATATTTGACTGAGGTTAACCAAAATGGATAAGAATTGACTAGTTTGACCATATTTGAATAAGGTTGACCACAATGGACAAGAGTTGACCATAGTTTACTAAAATGGACCAAGGTTGACTAGTATGATTAGGTTTGACCAAATTTTAAAACATAACACCTAGATTGACCAATTTGATTTGGTTTAACCAGATTTGACCCAAGGTTAATACGGTTTAACCAAATTTGACCACAATCAATTGGTTTGACCAAAATTAACTAGGTTTAATAGATTGGACATGAGTTGACCAAAGCTGACTAGTACCACTAGATGATCTAGTTTGACTCAAATGAACTATGGTTAACCAAATTAGATTAAGGTTAACCTAAAGAAGTTAGAATTTACTAGATAAAATCTAAATTGACCTAAATGACCTAGGATTCACTAGATATGATCTAGATTAACCCAAATAATCTATAGTTGACCAAATTAGATTAAGGTTGACCTAAACAATTAAGAGTTGATTAGATCATATTTAATTCAATATAATTGAATAGAATTGATCTAATAAAATCTAGTTTAACCAAAATTGATCTAGTAAGACCTAATTTAACTAAGATTAAGTATAAAACACTTAATTTAACTATGATGCACTCGATTTGACAAACACTTAATTTAACTATGATGCACTCGATTTAACAAAATAATGAAATCTACATTAACAAAACCCTAATTAGAATATGATTGATATCTTAAACCACTTGTGGATCCATTTACATAACAAACACATATTATAAGGTTCACAATCAAGACTATCTAATTTATTTGATATTTTGGAACTGCTTAGATGTATATGATATATGAGGTCTTATCAATGTGATTGGAGACCTTAATAGCAATGGGAGCCAAAGTTTGATACCCTATGTAGCTACAAGATTAATATGATCATATGGCGATCAAGATGTTCAAATAGAATCATGTGATGGTTAATATGTGTCAATTTGATTATGAGAATGTTATTGCATGTAATGATATGATGTTTTATGTATGAGATGCATGATTGATATGTTTATAGAATGTTTATAGCATGTGATGTTAGAAATATAGAAATGTTATAATTTTACATGAGATGTTATGGCATGAGATGTTAAAAGTATATGATCAACTTAGTAATAGCATAGTATGTTAGATTTATCAAATTATTACATGAGATGTTAGACATGTATAATCAACATCATAATCACATGAGATGTTAAATTATATACTACTATGGCATGGGATGCCATTAATGTATGAATAATTTTGATTGATATTAGCATAAGATGCTAGACCTAGAATCCCTCGATATGAATATTAAGTATATAAACAGGAATTTTTTTACGAAATAATTTTTATGGTCTTCCACTATCAGTGGATAGAGACTTCATCTGGAATAGATTGGTTGATGCCCACAAGATAAAATCATATATGTCTCCAATTGATTTGCTTTTATTCATTTCTTTGGATAGGTTTGGGTATAGCTAGGAGAAATGTAAACCCACAAAACACATCATCCCACAATACATACATTAAGACCAAGATGGTGGCTCTATAATTAATTGAATAGATCATAGTGGCTCAAGTTTTAGCATTAATTCTTTCAGAGGACAAAAGAAGATAAAATATCACAAATCTATAAAAGATATTAAACAAACTTCTACTAGAAGTGAATAGATAATATCTATCACCATAATCAAAACTGACATGATTAATGCTTATAGGATAAAATTATGTTTAAAAGGATTAGGTTTCTGATGATCACTTAGGATCTTAAATGAATTTCGATTATATGGTATATGAGAGAATCATCAAATTGATAAAAAGGTGATCAACACCATCTAATTTTAAAAACTCCAAATTAGATGGTTAATTTTATGTTATGATGATGTTTGTTTGATATAAGATATCAAAAGTAATGATAATTATCTTACTTTGAAAGATTATTATTATAATAATATGATTAATCCAACTTTGTGAACTAGAATTTAAAGACTTTAATTATATTTAAAATTAAAAGATTAGGTTAGTTCATATCACTAATTCTTTAGAGTTATATAAAAGAACTCAAGCACAGCGAAAGCATAGTGAGTGGAATTAAACCGCAAGGCAAAAAGCTATAATAAACTTGATAAGCATGTGAATAGAATAACGAAACTCCAGTTAGATGATCATATCTTCATAGATGATAGATTTATAGAATGATAGAG